>JARHVA010005657.1:222500-385000 GCA_037957365.1 Torreya grandis | reverse complement strand
CAAGAGAATGTGTGGAAACAGGGTCTACGAGAGGAGAAGGAATCTCAAGTGGAGAAGGATCCACAAGTGAAGGACTCATGAGTGAAGAAGGATCCAAAAGTGATGGAGGTTCCAAAAGTGAAATAATCATACGTGGATGTAAAAAGGTGGTAAAGGGACCACAATAGTTGATGGAAATACTAGAGGTGGAGCCATGGGAGAAGAAAGAGGAGCCTTCTTATAGGAATGACCTATGGGAGGAATGGTATAAGGTCTAAAGATGGCTATAAGGTGATCTCTAAGATGTTTAAGAATGTGGAAATAATCACTGTGATGCATGCCACATAGATGCCATAGATAATATACCTCACTGTACTTAGGTAAATATTCAAGAAGTATCTTTAGGGGAGGTATGGATTTGTCTGATGATGGGGAAGGATGCAAGGTATCAATATATTATCATAACTTATGATAGTGGGTAAAAGAGTGACTATTTATCTCATGGAAGTAATATATATGTTAGTGAGTGGTTTTAGGAGCACTCATGGAAGGAGATGAAATAGGAGTGAAAGTAGCTGAAGAAGACTCATCAGCCTATTTAGTGGGAAAAGGAGCCATCTTAGGTAGTGGAAGCAAACCATCATCAAGGGAGGGTGATGATGGGGAAGGAGTGGAATTAATCTCAATAAGAGGAGAACTAGGAGGAGACGTAGGAAGAGGCTCAACAATAGTAGGAGAGGAAATAGGTTCAACTAGAGTAGAAAAAGGAATAGGCTTAACTATAGCTAGTCTTACTGAAGGAGGGGTAGGATTTGCAGAAGGTCTAAGAAGGGTTTGCCCTAGGTATGGAAACGTGATAAGGTCTAATCATAGTATGATCTAAGAGAATGATCCTAAGTGGATCCTTAGAAACTAGAGGTATCGACACCATCTCTACCCTATGATAAAGAGGAAAAATGCAAGAAAGGAACTATAAATGAAAGAGAATGATGAGATGTATGAAAAGACTCAAGTAAAGAAGAGAAATAACAAATAATCTCAACATCATGGGCTTAGATAAGACAACCTAATATAGGATCATCTAATAAATAGCCATCATCATAATCTAGAGTATGAAGATCAATGACACAGGTCAGGATGATCTTATCATTGAAGGAAGCTTGGTGAATAGAGTACCTAGTCTTGGTTAAGACTACGAGAATGTCATCACAAGGAAGCTTACAAAAATAAGGCTTCAAAGAAGTAAGAAGTTGTGAGATGAGATGAGGTGAGAGATCAAAAGTTTTGATCTTTAAGTTAATTTCATCAGGCTCATCATTATTGGAGTCTAAAAGGTTGGGAAGAATATTACCCATAAGCTCAGGATGCCCATTGTAACCTCTAGTTGTGTTGACAGGAAATTTGAAATTCTATGACTCACAAAATGGAACACTAGGCAAAGGTTTAAGAGTAGGTATCTTGAAGCCACCACAATCTTAAAATTATTCAAAATTCTAAGGGTTAATGTCTCCTTGAATCCTGTAAATGGTTCCATTATGAGGAAATTTAAGACATTAGCAAGCAGAAGATGTGATATCTCTCATATGATGAGTCTACAACCTACCAAGCAAGATGTTATATGAAAGGGGAAAGTTGAAGATCATCACCTTTACATGAATGGTGATAGGTGGGATGGTAATGGGAAGCCACACACACCCTAAAGGAGGCATTTTCCTTTTATCATATCATTGACATGTGCTACATGTCAACTTAGGATTGCATTCATAATACCCAAAAGTTTTAATGAAATCAAGGGAAGTGACACAAGTGTTAAAACCCTTAGCTCTCTTAACTTAGATATCACCTATTTAGATGCTAATAAATAATGGAAGATCATCTTCATGAAGTAGAATCTCATACAAAATCATAGATGTGATAGGGAATCATAAAGAAATAGAAGTTTCTAGAGTTTCATCAATGTTAATGGACATATCTTCACATTATTGTAAGATACTATCCTTATATCTAAATAAATTAACTTCCCATCCTGTTAAAGGAGGAAGAGGGATATTCATCTCAATTATGAGTTGCATGAGGCAGTTTCTATGACATGGAGATGTCCTCATGTGCTCAAGAAAAGGGATTTGGGATGGAATATTAGTAAGTTCTACAATGGGATCCCACATCATAACCCAAAATGATATTGTTAAATATAGGTGCGTAATGATTAATAGGGTCTTCAAAAGGTGGATTTGAAGAGCATTGAAACTTATGTTGATAAGAATGAGAAGGTTGAGAAGAAGGTTGTAAATGGTTTGGTGATGAAGAAGTAATTGGTTTAGATTGATCTTGAATTTTGGAAGAAGTGTTAGTAGAAATTAGATTGTCATTAGTATTGGAAGATGGTGGGAGAAAAGTAGAAATAGTATGAGATGTGTCATCCAAGTGAGAATCATAAATTAGATCATCAAAAGAAATAATATCTTCTTGCCCTAACTCATTTAAATGAGTTGGAGAAGAATCTTGGATAACATGATATGTCTTATGGGAAAGAGGAGTGTAGATAGGTTGCAAATCAATGAAATCCACCACTCTTCACATATTGGTCATGCTAACCACATTCTCTTTAGATTTTGGTTTAACAATACTTTCTACATTATTGGTGGAGGAAGTGGGCTTGTCTTAACTTTCTTGGATTGGTTGATGATTAGGCAAGGGGTTTTTATAGATAGCTAAATGATCATTTACTTAATTTAAGGCTTGAGTTTTATCATGTGATTTATAAAATTTGAAAGCAATATCATAAGCTTGTTGAAACTTATGAATAATGGAATCATGATCAAAATTTGGGCCAAGAAGAAAGTCCATGGCTAAATTATGAAGTTGTCTACAAGTTTCATGAGAGTGACCCTAACTACCATGAAACCAACAAAACTTATTAAGGTCATACATTGATTTCATAGGTCAAGTAGGGTCAAGTTCTTGAGGGAGAGGCCTAGGTATATGCTTAAGCAATTTGACTAAGGATAAAGGTTTATATACATTAATGTTGCTTGGTGAAAAATGAGGATTAGTGAATTGTTGAGAGGGAGTTGGTTCTGAAGAAGGGATAGGAAGGATAGCTTGAACATTGTGAATGGTGTCATATGAATCAATAACATCATCATTGGTAATATTATAGTTTTTGTTTTTTACTAATAGGGGAGGGCCCATGGAAGGTTAGGATGGCTCAAATTGATGTATGAGGAAATCTTGACTTTTGGCTTGGTCGATATCCTCCTCCAAGGTACGTGGAGAAAGGGTATAAACTCAATATTCTAATTTAGGAAATAAAGCATTTGTAAAGAGATTGTCATCTGCCATGTTATGTTTACAGTTATTTGACAAAGTCTTCAATCACTTAATAAAGGCTTGGGGAGATTCATTTTCATTTTTTTTGCAATTGATGAAATTGGCCAAAGTGTTCTCTAGAAGATCACTAGTTTGAAATTATTGAACTAAAGCATTTAATAAGTCCTCCTAACTAGTGATAGAGTGTGTACTAAGTTGATTGTACCAATCCAAGACATCACCCATGAGAGTTTTGGCTAAGATTTTGGTAGCGGAAAAGGTATTTAACTTGACCCAATCCTTGTAAATATTTCCAAATGTCTTGAGGTGAAGGGTAGGATGGGTTGATCCATAGTAATAAATTATAGGTGTTATACCTCCAATGTCAATGTTAGAAATTTGAGTGGTAAAAGGATCATTTTGTAAATGCTTGATGTCTTTTTTGACTAATGAAGGTTGATGAATGAGATTACCTTAAAAATATTGAAGAGGAGGAGAAACACTTTGGTTATGTGTGCCCCAAGACATTGGTTGAGGATTGGATTGAAGATTAAGAAGGTGGTTTTGCATTTTCATCATTTGATTCATATTATGAGCTTGAAATGTGTTCATTTGATTGAGGTTTTGCAACAATAGTTGATGAGTTTGATTAGTGTTATTAGAAGAAGTGGTATTGGTTTGTGTTGGTATTAGTAGCTTGGGCACCACTATTAGTGTTAATATGAGCTTGAGAAGAGCTACGAGAATTTTAGGCACTAGTGGAAAATTTTTCTTGTGAAGCAAAATATGGACTAATAAATGGATGAGAAGAAGCATGAGTGCCTTGGGTAGCAAACAATGAACTAGTGTAAGGATTAAGAATAGTGGATCTTATGTAGAACCTACCATGTTAGTTGAGACACCAGGCATGGAGGTAGAAGTTAAAGAAGAAGATGTCATAACATAATAAGGAGTCAAGATTGAAGGAAGAAGTTGAGAACTAAATTGATAACTCCAAATCTAGTTGAGAAAGTGGGAGTAGGAGAATGAGGTTCTTCAACTTGATGGCTAATCATGAGGTTAAAGATGATAGCAGGATCCTTCCCTCTATGTTGAGGGAATTCTATAATAAAGAAAAGTATTTTAGGAGTATACTCTAACTCAAGATAATCCTCTAAGAGAAGAGGAGGGTCTTGTTATAAAGAGGTATGAGTAGGGGTCCCATAGTCCATTGTGTGGGTTGCAATATGAACATTATTAGCATTTACAAAAGGAGCCCTACTTTATCTATGGGAGACCTTATTAGGATTGGTAAATTCTAACATATTTGTTGACTAAAATTTAGAGTTATCACCAAATAAAAAGTTCATGATGAAAGGAAAAGAGACAAGATGAGAAAATAAAGGATAAAAAATTGATTGGTAATAGTACTAGGTCGACTTGGTTGACCTAGTACAAAATAGGGATTATAAAACTATACTGGGTCCACACGGATCTACCTAGTTCAGTGAACAATGACATGCATAAAAAGGTAAAAATGTTGTCAAAAACACTAGGTTGACCTAGCATTGTGTACAGGGGCTGAAAAAGATACTAGGTCGATATGGTTGACCTAGCATAATAGATAGGGAAAAAATGAAAACCGATAACAAGCTATGAACTAAAGCAAGATAATTGCAAGTAATGTAAGAAAGTAGTAAGTACTGAAAGGGAAAAAAATAGTCAATTGAATTAATATTGGCCAATCTAACTGATACACACAAAAAAAAATATTGCACTAATGATAGTTAGTGCAAGATTTCATACACACAATTCATCAAAGGGCAAACAAGCAACTTGAAAGAAAAGATAACTACTTGGTCAACCTAGAATGTTGATTAGATTATTAAGAATGATTTTAAGTATGAAGGGAGATTGGATAAACTTAAGGTACTAGATAACAATCTAAGGATAGTTTCAAGTAAGTTTAAGATAAAAGGGACTGTAGTGGTATTGATACAAGATTGGTATTGGGGCCTACCCCCTCACTTCACACACCACAATGATAAGGGTGTTGGGTGTTTAGCCAAAATATACCATTAATCATGCTTTATACTTGACTAGAGAATCAAATCAACTTCTCCCTTAGAGATGAAATCCAATTAAGTTGGCTTGGGTAGTAAATTTTTTAAATGCTTGTTGATTTTTATGTGGTTTGGCCATGTGTGTAAAATAATATAAATAATGCAACTAAACAATTAATTGAAAACCACCTAATTAGACTAC
The DNA here is from genome assembly GCA_037957365.1 of Torreya grandis. Classification (NCBI taxonomy): domain Eukaryota; kingdom Viridiplantae; phylum Streptophyta; class Pinopsida; order Cupressales; family Taxaceae; genus Torreya; species Torreya grandis. The sequence goes on along the minus strand of JARHVA010005657.1, from coordinate 379,468 downwards.
GTGAGCTATTGTAAGCATGTAAAACACTGATAAGAAATATGAGATTAACATATATGGTTAATTCCAACTCTAAAAAAAGGTATAGTTGAGAAACTATATAGATAATCATACAAAATAGGGTTGATAGGGTTGAACCTATACTGTGGAAGAAAAGTTTGAAAATGAACTAGGTCAGTCAGGTCAACCTAGTTATTTTAGAACACATAAAACACAAAACTAGGTCCACAAGGTTGACCTATTTGAATGTGCAGGGGCAGTTTTAAAGATTGAAAACTATGAAATAAAAGTACAAAAATAGAAAGATACAAAGAATTATAACCTCACTTGAGTAGTTTATAGATGAAAATATAGAAGATTGTTGATTTGAAACCTTGAAGAAAACTATCAAAACCTTGCAAACTAGGTCAAGCTGGTTGACCAAGCAATACAAAAAACTAATTAAAAAGTGATAAAAATGCACTAGGTCAACTTGGTCAATCTAGTTGACTAAACTAAAAGTCTAAAAATTATCAAAAATTGCATTGGGTCGAGCTTGTCAATCTAGTTGTCTGAACAAAGTTTTATAATTTTGAAACCTGTATTGGGTCAAGTTGGTTAAGCCATTTCCATGTTCTTGCAAAACTATGCACAGAGATAAATAAACTAGGTTGATAGGATCAATCCAACATAGTAAATATATGATAAAAATAATGATGAATATAAATAAAATAAGTGAAAAAAATCTTGTAAGGGTTTGGTTCATGTCAGGTTTATCAGAATGTATGTAATTGGAAATGCATCATGTCCATAAATAAATCTTGGATCGGTTGGGATAAAGCACACCTCCACTTCCAATTGGGGGCATATAATTGTTAAGTAGGTACATGACCAATTTTAGGATCCATTAGATCTTATTAGGGGATTACTTGTTGTCATAACACACCGTGCAAGATAGGGTTCCAAAGCCTATAGTCTAACAATCGTACAACCCTAAAAGAGTCCTATGATTTAATATTTCACTAATCTAATTGTAAGAAAAATAAATCTAATCTAGTGCACACCAAATATTGTGGCACAAAGTAGGGGTTAAAAATAAAACAAATAAACAACTAAACTAAACATGTATACAAGACATATATTCATGTCAATGTATACAAAATCCTAATACATGGAAGAGAAGAATACAAATGCTCTATCTATCTACTCTTACAAAAAAGAAATAAAGTTAGGAATACTTACCTTTGAATATGAACCCATAATGTCTCAATCTCTACCTTGGACAAGGTGCTTCACAAGATATTTTCATAATATGTAAGGATAACTAAGATAAATCAACTCTAGGCTACATAACATATCCAAGCATCCAAAAGACTTATCCACAAGATGAGATTAGAGATCCAAAGAAATCATTGAAACCTAAAGATTTATCCCCCAAGTAGAATGGTTAATAGGTAGATGTTCATTCACACTTCTTCACTTAATTCTTCACTCTTATCAAATGGTAAGGAATAACCTTGTATATATAGTGGTAACTTTCCCTATAAACTTTTGGGAATGTCAACTGTGTTAGGTCGACCTAGTCAACCTAGCACATTTTCAAGTCTAACTCTAAAGGTATGTGATAGGTCATCCAAGAAGTCAAAAAACTAAAATAGAGAAAAGTCCCAAAACTATACTAGGTTGACCTGGTTGACCTAGCACAACTGACAGGTCAAAAGGGTGCTAAGGCAAGAAATACAGGATAAAACATAATAACTAATGGGAATAGTTAGGATTAAGAAGAATAAGCTTGGGTTCAATGGTTTTAGGAGGATAGAGTGTGGATGGTAAGAAGAAAAAGGAATGAAAATCTTACAAAGCACCAATGGTCTTACCACCCCTTTCTCAGTACACCCTTTAAGGCATGCACTTAGAGAGATTGAGACTCGATAGGTTCCAATGAGATACAAAATGTCAGTAATCAATAAAAGTTAAAAATATTATGTGTATACACTTACCCTCTTAGGTCAACCTTGGAATAAATCTTATGATATCTCATAAACATGCATCAAATGTGATTTTATTCCCTTTAGGTTTGCCATATCTCATTTAGGGCTCATTTCATCTTTAGGTCTCATGGAGACTTAATTCCATTAGGTCTACTTTATGATACGTTACGCTTTGCCTTCCTTGAAACACATTAAAACACATCAAATGATAGGAAAATATAATATGATGCTAAAATAGACCCATGATAATCACATATAGGCTCTATACTACCTTTTAGTTTTAACCACCACTTGAAGCATGCCATTAGTATTATTCACAATTAGCCCTATTCATACCCATAAAGTCTATCTTGAATAACTAAAACATAAACCCAAATTTGACAAAAAAAACATGGAAATAAATCACATATATAGAAGATAAATTACCTTAGGGTCATCATCATATGATTTATACTCCATAAATCAGGGCAAAAGGACTCAAACCCTTCTCATCAAATAGCTCACTCAGAAATACCAAGTAGTCTCAAAACATAGTCATGAAAACTTGAACTCATGACAACTAAAGGGACACACTCAAGGAATTAAAATGTGTGAATATTATCCTAAATCATCCTCATAGAAACATAAAATAAAATATTATATTATCTAATGTCTATTGTTAGTCTTATAGACCAATTTGTTGACCTTCTCTCTCACAGACCTCACTCAACTAGTCAAGCATTTTGGCTTCAACATTTTCACTAATTTCACTAAGAACCATTTTAAAAAAAAAAATAAAAATGGATAGGAAATAAAAGTACCAAATATAAACATTATGTATATTATATGCTTCAACTTAGAGCATAGAGCTTCAAACTCATCACTACAACTTGCTTACCCAGAACTGTCAGTTTGCATTAAAGCACAATCATAGTGAAAATGACCTTCAACACCTATATGACCACTTTCATAGACTTAAAATGTATTTATATGATATTATGAGATAATTATACAATTATTACATACAAACATAACATGGTCAAATGGAAATATTAGTCTTGCAAATCACTCTCATAACCTTACACCTTCACTGTCTCATCTATACTAGACAGGTCAACTAATAAGTAATATTTTCATCATATTCAATGACCTCCAAAACTTATATCCAACATGAAAATGTATTAAAAGTATTTAAAAAATTATCCATGTACTTGGATTTTTGCCTATTCCATGATAACACATTCCTAATCATCTTCTCACTTTTGCCTGGGTTTCTCATTATTTACATTATTAAGCCTGTTAGTGACTGGTCAACTTGTATGACTGATTTAACACACCTGAGGGATATAACCTACTCAAAAACTACCATGAAAATCAAATAAAAGTCTCAAGATTTTTTCTTCATCCATTTATTAACTTTGACTTGGTTAACTCTGACTGCTATAATAAATCTCTAAGACACAAGGCCTTTCCTATAGGGTCCACTCATTCACCTGACAAATAAATCACACCTAGAGATGCCTTGAAGAGTTGAATACAACCTCAAATCATGTAAATATCCATACCAATCCATTCTGGTCTATTTTGAACAAGATAGTTCTCATCAAGTTATTGTTAGGGTTTTAGAGAGGGTTAACACTATTTATGGTATTAACGATTATTCATAAAGGACTAATCCTCACTTTCAAAACTAATGCCTAGAGATATTAGATATGAAATTTACCCATATCTCCTTAATATATTATGTTCCCATGCAGATGTTACACATTCTAATGAACACTTGAAATTCCTTTTCAGGTCGAGAACACTTCATTTTGTGTACTTGAGAGACCTCAAAACAAAATTTCATGCCTTTTCTTCCAAACCATGACCTAAGACTATGTGAGGATGCTTGAAATAACATTTCATACCTCTAAAAACACTCACATGTCCATAGTTGACTTGGAAATAAAACCTCATACCCCATTAGGCCTTATTCTCTCTTTTTGCTTGCTTGGACCTTGACTTGCAAACCACATTAGGCCTAAAATCTAACCTTCATGATTATTTACATGCACTCTCCAATTAAATCACATACTCAAACAACCTCTCTCATTCTTAGATAACACCATACATCCTTCATATACCTTGAAAAAACCTCATGATACCTCATAAGGTTAGGCAGGGTCTAGAATTGGTCTAGTTGTAGACTTAGACTTAAGGTCTTACCCTTATAAGCTCTCCTTGAAACTATCCTGAGTGATCTAATGCCTCATATTCATGATAAAGAAAAATTATATATAATTTTATGCCTTTATACATCCATCTCACCAAATTACCATGCTCACACCTTTTCATAAGGTCTTTTCATGCTATGACTAATGCCATGACTAGGCTTTTCAAACACTTGAATCTTGATAACTAATATTGAAAAACTTTTTGATGCTTCTACACCTTGATCATATGCCTTACATTATCCTCAAATAATTTCATACCTCTGTAAATACCTCTTCATGGTCACCATGCACATGCTCATGATATCACTATGCTTGTTACAACTAGGCTTCTCAAGACACCTTGTACTCAAGGACTAGTACTCAAGCATGCTTACCTCAATGATTTTATAAAACAAGAACATACATCAAAAAAAAATTCACTCTATCATAAAAACCTTGACAACAATAAATAGAATAATCATTAGGTTGGGTTCAAATTGTCTCTCATTAGAAGAGACATTAGGTTGGCTTTAAATTCTCTCTCTGACCTGCACATTGACATCAATGACATCATCCTTGACATAGAAAGACATCAAACTTGACATATAAGACAATAATTATCAATAAAATCACCCTTCATCAGTGATGGTAAAACATTTTTCAATCTGATCATTCTCATCTCCTTTTTTGAACTTTCTCCCCCTTTGACATTAATGACAAAGGTTTTCCACAACTATCATCTGGAACCATACCTTATTTGAAATAAAATTTAAACACACAAAATATGAATCATTAAGAAAACATGTCCCCCCTTACTCCATGCATATCTCCTTTAAATGAGCTTAGATTATAAGACCACTTCTCAACATAGACCAAGCTCAGTCAACAACCTAAATAGATTACCCTCAAACCAATCCTCTACCATGCTTCTACTACCTAAAGTGTGTCTCCATTAAGTACAATGGAGTAACCCATTTCCATAGGGAGATAAAACAACATAAGCTCAAGATATTCCTAGATATCCATGTTATCACATATTTGAATATCCTTCAGTATCCTTTTAGGCTTGATTGGCAATATAGGCTTGACCTCTTCATCAACTATTTGATCATCAATGTGAGCTAGCAACAAATATTCTCTATCAAAACAAATATTCCACTTGATATTTTAGACCGATCATGAATCATATTTACTATCTTTGGTTTCCATATTTTACTTATTTATTGCACTCTAGGAGCTTCAAACCTCCTATTTTGACTTGACAACCTTCTAAATCTATTAGTATAGAATCTTACAATGTGCCCTACATTATGAAAATTTTATCAAACCACCTTATACATACCATTTGACTGATGTGAACTATGACTCCTTCCATAGTCCCATGAGTACTCATTCTTGGAGGGTCTTCTTCACTCTCTTGTTCTATGATCAAATTGATTGCATACAAAATAATAACCATTGAATGAACTAGCCTACCTCATGGCATTATGATATTTGATAGGTATTTTCATGTTAACCTTATCTTCAATAACCTTCTCCTTCATTTGAGTTGCCTCCTTTTGGTCTTCTTTGAAAACAAGTCCTATCTTATCACTTGCAGACTTTTGACTACTCAAAATGTCATCTAGAACCTCAATGCTCTTTTCAAACTTCACAAAGGTCTTCACCTTGTTATATGCTTCATATAAATCAAATTTCAAGGATTTAACTTTACTTTCATACCTGGTGCATTCTTCTTCTTTAGCCTTTAGGTTTTCATTGACTATCTCCATTTGTGCTTAATTTGATTGATGATGTCATCATACTCCTTGGAAGTGTTACTCAGTATTTCCTCAAACAAGCCAATTTGATTGTCATAGTCCTTAACTAATGATATTAGTTTGTGTTTCTTTCTTCTTTGTAGCTTTAAATCCTCTAGGGCACTTACCAATTATGCCTCAAATTTCACTTCAACTTCTGCTTCATCTAATTCTTCATCAACCATAAGGCCTTTTCCATTTGAGCAACCCTTATTGTCTAATTATCTATCCGTAAATAAGGTTTCATTATTGTCATGTTTAGGTTCATTACTACCATCATCACTATCAGATGTTCTTGTGTCACTTACATTAGTTGAGTGGTCTTCTTTGGTATAGAAACTTTTCTTATTTTTGAATGACCCTTTCCTACCTTTATTCTTCCTAAAATCTCTCTTGTTCTTATCAAGCTTATAGGCCTTCCTATCATCTTCATGATGTTCATCACGTTATTCATTATGCTCAATTTTATTCTTGTTTGGACACTTGGATTAAAAGTGACCAACATTACCATAGTTAAAATATTTGGAAGGTAACTTACCCTTGTACTTACCAGATCCAAACTTCAACTTCCTTGCAAACATGGCCATTAGTTGGTCATCATCAACATCTGAAAATTCCTCATCTTTGACCTTATTGGCTTTTAATTTTTTCTCAAATTAAAAAATTTCTTACTTCTTTGGAGGTCTTCTTTCATTTTTTCTCATCTCATAGTTAGTCAAGATGTCATGAAGCCCTTCCATCTCTAGCTTGTCCAGATCTTGCATCTCTTCTACTACAAATACCTTAGAATAAAACTTAAGAGTTAGTGATATCAATAAATTTTTAACAACTATATAATCTTTCACTTCTCCTAATCCTTTGATGACATTGACAATTTCATTAGCCTTCAACATGTAGGATGCAATGGTTTCATCTACATTCATCTTCAGGCCTTCAAACTATCTTTGATGGGTCTAAAACTTTGCCATCTTCACCTTGGTGTCTCTTTCATAGATAGTCTTAAATTTTTACCATTTATCTTTAGATTATACATAGTGCATCACCTTTACAATTTATACCTCTGATAGGCCACGAAGAATGGCATTCATTGCCTTGGAGTTATTTTCACTAGCCTTCTTACTTGCTGCATTAGTTGGTAGAATATGAGGAGCACTATATCCATACATAAATAACTAAAAAATATCATGACCTTGAGACATAAAATATATCTTCATCCTAATTTTATAAAAGTCATAAATAAATCCATTAAATAATAGAGCCTTATTGGTAGAGAAACCACCTTGAGCTTGCTGACTAACCATCCTTGCTTCTAGGATCTCCTTTAGGATTTTAGACCTGCTTCAAAGAAATAGGATCTCATACAAAATATTAGAATAAAAATGACTGAGAGGAGGGTGAATCAATCTTTAAACACTTTTAAAAAAAACTTATTTAAGCAATCATGAAACATTCATCCAAACATATAGATCTTACAAGCATATACACCTATCAACATAAGCATGAAACATAAGAACACATCATATATGTGGGAAAACATCAAGGGTAAAAAAACCTAATGATATATTAAAATGGAATATAGTATTATAAGTTCTCACTTCACATGGAGAACCAACCCCAACTAACTGAGCACCAACTTAGCTAAGCTTTAGCAAGCACCAACTTGTAAAGAAGCACTAACCCCCTAGATGACTCAGCACCAACTCAGACACTTGATTTATTTTATCATGTTTAGGAAAAATTATTTCTCAAATAATTTATGATGACCAATTCTTCATCTCTAGACACTCTTAACCTTCTCAAACATCCTTTTAGGCCTCTTTACTCAAATATGTCTCTTGAAGATTGATTAGGTCATACGACCTTGATCCTCATACATAGAACTTATGTAAAAAATTCATCAATAATCCTATAAACTCCTCTAATGGCCTAAAATACCTCTTTATACTCTATAATATATTATTTTGTTCACTTGTACTTCACACACCAATAGGCCTAAAATTGCCTTGTATTTATACAAGTCTCTTGTTCATATCCTTCTTGGTCGGCTAAATACCGTTACCCTCTTCGGTCAGCCATGGAATAGATCCTAGGAAATCTCATAAACATGGATCAAATGTTATTGGATTCCATTTAGGTTTTCCATATCTCATTTAGCCCTCATTTCATCTTTAGGTCTAATGGAGACTTAATTCCATTAGGTCTACTTTAGGACATGTTACACTTTGCCTTCTTTGGAAAATATTAAAACACCTCAAATGATAGAAACATATAATATGGCACTAAAATAGACCCTTGATAAGAATATATAATACTTTTAACACATTTTAATTTTAACTACCACTTGAATCATGCCATTAGTACTATTCATAATTAGGTCTGTATGTACCCAAAAAATCTATCTTGAACAACTAAAGCATAAACACAATTTGACAAACAAACATGGAAAAAAATAAAATATACAAAAGATACATGACCTCAAGGTCATCAACATATTATTTATACTCAAAAATTCATGGAAAAAGGACTCAAACCCTTTTTAACAAATAATTCACTTAGAACTACCAACTAGCCTCAAAACATAGTCATAAAAACATAAAATTTTAACACTTGAAGGGACACACTCAAGGAATTACAAAGCATGAATATGATCCTAAATTATAATAAAATAAAAATTAAATAAAAATATCATAATATCTAATTTCAATTATTGATCTTGCAAACCAAGTTGTTGACCTTCTCTCTCACAGACCTCACTTAGCTAGTCAAGCCATTTTGGCTTCAACATTTTCACTACTTTCACCTAGTACAAAAACTTATACAGAGTATGGATAGGACATAAAATCAAAAAAAAAAAAATCCATGTATATTATATGTTTCATTTCATAGCATAGAGGCTCAAGCTCATCACTGTAACTTGCTTACCTAGAACTGTTAGTTTGCCTTAAAGCACATCCATGGTAGAAATGACCTTCAACACTTGTATGACCAATTTAAGAGGATTCCAATGAATTTTAATGATCTTATGAGATAATTATAAATTATTAGATATAAATATAACATGGTAAAATGGAAATATTGGTCTTGCACACCAATCTCATAACCTTACACCTTCACTATCTCATCTTTACTAAACATGTCAACTAATGAGCAACATTTTCATCATATTCACTAACCTCCAAAACTTATAACCAACATAAAAATGTCTTAAAAGTATTAAAATTTTTATCCATGTACTTGGATACATCCCTATTCCATGATAACACATCCCTAATCATCTTCTCATTTCTGCCTGGGTTTCTCATTGTTTACATCATTAAGCCCATTAGTGACTGGTCAACTTATACGATTGGTTTAGAACACCTAAGGGATATAACCTAATCATAAAATAAAATGTACATAAAATACAAGTCTAAATATTTGTCCTTCATCCATTTAACAACTTTGACTTGGTCAAGTCTGACTACTACAACAAATCTTTGAGAAATAAGGCCTTTTTTGTAGGGCCCACTCACTCACTTGACAAACCAATCACACCTGGAGATTATTGGGAGAGTTGAATATAACATACAATCACTTAAATATCCACAACCATCTATTCTAGCCTATTTTGAATAATATTTTTTTTATCAAGTCATTGTTAGGGTTTTAGAAAGGGTTAACACTATTTCTGGTGTTAACAGTTGTTCATAAAGGACTACCCCTCATTCCTAAAACTAATGCCTAGAAATATTATTTAGGACCCTTCCTAATATCTCCTTAATATTTGATCCCATACAGAGGTTACAAATGCCAATGAACACTTGAAAGTCCTTTTCAGGTTAAGAACCCTTCATTTTGTGTACTTGAGACACCTCAAAACCACTTTTCATGCCTTTTATTGTAAACCATGACCTAAAATTATGTGATCATGCTTTAAACAACATGTCATACCTCTAAAAACACTCACTTATCCATACTAGACTTGGAAACAAAACCTCAAACCCTATTAGGCCATATTCTCTTTCTTTGGTTGCTTGGACCTTGACCTGTAAACCACATTAGGCCTACAAGCTGACCTTCATGATTCTTTCCATGCACTCTCCACTTCATTCACATACTCAAGAAACCTCTCTTACTACTAGATAACACCATACATCCTTGATATACCTTGACAACACCTATAATAATAATAATAATAATAATAATAATAATAATAATAATAATAATAATAATAATAATAATAATAATAATAATAATAATTATTATTATTATTATTATTATGTAATAGCCTCATAAAAATTGGGGTGAATGTTGAGGTGTGTTCACATTATTATTATGTAATAATGTAAATATTGTATGTTACACAATATTAAATTAATAATTGTTTGGTGTATTATTATTATTATTATGCATAATAATAATATATATGGGTTTAATTGGTAGTTACTTAAATATGTTATTCATAACAATATATTCATATATAGTGTTTGGTTAGTAGGTTGGTCATTTGTGTATGCAATCAGAAATGCAACATGTATATAAATCAATCTTGGCTTAGAGAAGATAGAGCATACCTACACTTCCTATTGGGAATACATTTATTTAGTAGGTGCATGACCCATATGGGGATCCACTAGACCTGATTAGGGGATCATTTATCATAATACACCATGTTAAGTAGGGTTCCAAAGCCTCTAGTGTAACATAATTATGAAATAACCTAAGGGGGTCCTAGGTTTTAATATTTCACCTATTCTAATAACAAGAAAAGTAAATCTAATATAGTGCTCACCAAATCTTGTGGCATAAAGTGGGGGTTAGAAATAATAAAACTTAACATGCATAGAAGACATATACTCACATCAATATATACAAAATCCTAATGCATGGAAGAGAAGCACAAATTTATATCTATCTAATCTTACAAAGGAAAAAATAAAGTTAGGGATACTTACCTTTGAAGATGAACCCACCAAACCTCAAGATCTCCCTTGGACAAAGTGCTTCACAAGAGGTTGTTATGGTATACCTAGTTGACCCTCTACAACTAACTGACAAAAGGGGATTTAGGTGAGGAAAAGGTGAATAAAATGTAGTAAATGCTTAGAATGGGTACAATAGAGAATAAAAAGCTTAGGGTAAATGTTTTTAGGAGACAAGTGTGTAGATAACAAGTGGAAAAAGGGACAATAATCATATGAAACACTAATGGTTTTCCCACCCCTTTCCTGGTGTACTCCTTAAGGGTGCACTTAGAGAGATTGAGACTTGATGGGTTCTTACAAGATATAAAGTATAAATAATTGATAAAAGTTTGAAAATATTATATGTATACATATGCCCCACTTGAAGCTTATCACGTGTCACATGAGTGCAACACAAGATGGTGCTTCGGGAAATAAAAAATGATAACACATAACATTGATGATAAGTAAAGTACAGTAAGTAGTAAATAAGATAAATGAAAGGACAAAATTGAAAAACACATACTATTACTTACCTTAGTGCTGTAGACAAAGAAATAGATTGCTATAAAGGTGAAGGCCTCCAATGTGATGAACACTAAGTGAACCTATAGATATTAGTGTAAAAAATAGCCAAAAATCAAAAAAATTGGAAGATAGGCCTATGGTAGTGGAAAAGAATAAGTTAGTAGAGACATGAGGGTATTATAAAAAATTGGCAAATTAGGATTGTTAAGGCAATGGTAGAATATTGGAGGAATAGGAATTATAAAATTATGGCAATTGAATGACAAAATGATTGACAAATTAATGACAAATGATTGTAAAACACATTAAATCATATTGGAAAGCATGTAAGACATAAATAGTAAAAAGGAATGTAGAATATACTAAATCACATTGGGAAGTATGTAAAACATAAATGGCAAAAAGGAATATAGAACATACTAAATCACAATAGAAAGTATGTAAAACATGATTGGTAAAAAGGAATGTAGAACATACTCAATCATGTTGGGAAGTATGTAAAACATGAATGGCAAAAAGGAATGTAGAACATACTAAATCATGTTGGGAAGTATGTAAAACATGAATGGTAAAAAGTAATGTAGAATGTACTGAATCACATTGGAAAGTATGTAAAACATGAATGGCAAAAAGGACTATAGAACATACTAAACAATGTTGGGAATTATGCAAAACATGAATGGTAAAAAGGAAAATCAATGAAAGAAGACTTTAACAAATGTATGTAAGCAAGTGACAAGTAAGATCATGTAAGATAAATTAAAATAAAAACATGAAAGACTGAAAATGAAATGTAATTGAAAATTAAATACAAGTATGTCAAATGAAGGTAAATAAAGCATAAATAAGTGAAAATGGAATGCAAGACAAGATATAAGATAAACATAAAAAAGTCATACATAAATAAACATGTAAGAATGCCAAATGTTAGATGTAAGATAAGTGAAGTCTACAAAAATTCAAATAAGAACATGATGGAGAAATGAAAATCAAAAAGCTCTAAAAGATGAAAACTCAAACTTTGTGTTTGTTCTAAAATACAATGTAAGAAAACACAACCATCGAATGACATGACTAAGATGATAATGAGATGGTGTGGTAAATAAATGGTGTAAGGGTGTAATCCATGGTTAATCAAACATGTTTTTTTGATCTAAGGATAAGTAAAACTTAAACAAAGTAGTCCTATCATGTTTTTAAGAGGCGAGGAAGAAAGGAATATAGAAGAAGGGAAAAAAGATTTGGAATCAAAATTTGCCTTTCAAGGGGGGAATGAAATGGGTGGAGAGGAGAATGAAGGAAAAACCAAAGTAGAGGAACTCTTTATCAAAATAAAGACACTCAAATTAGGTTTGTCAAAATAAGAGAAATTTCAACCTTAAGGACTCTAAAGAACTTCTCTTAGCCACACATGTCTTAGGTCAACAAATACAATATACAGATCATCCCATGAAAGCTTATGCATGAAAAGTAAAATGGACCTACCTTTTCACAACATGTTCCCCATTCCTCAGGACCCCTTATAGAGCTATTGATCTATTATGAAGATTGGGTACTTACATCAGAAAGTAGGTAGCACCATAGATATTTTTTATTCTCCTTTCCTAATCTAGTATCCTACCACACCCTAATGGACCTCGACTCTATCATGAGGCCAACTATGGAGTTTGTGCTTTGACTAGAAGAATGAGATGTGATTTGAATCATGTATTTTAGTGTGATTTTGACTTTTGGAATTTTTATGTTGCCTTTTAGATATCATTGCCTTTTCATTCAAATGATTTGGATTTTAACTTTCTTGATGATTTTTTTAATTCCTCCTCCATATGGATTTGGAAACCCAAACATGGGTGATAAAGATGAATTTCATTTGAATATCTGGGACTTCATTTCTAAGAGGGATAAATTCAAAGAGCACAGGGTCTAAGAGTCTCATAAATATAGGTGAAATAAAAGTTCTATCTTGAATTCAACCTTATTTTATCCAATGTGGAGTGAAAGGAAATGAAATCAAGAGTAACACCACATGAAACAAATTTGAATTGATTCAAATCATAAAAAGTGTGACCAATGGTAAAAAGGGATACAATGATAATAAAGTGTGATTCCTTATCATAATAATGAGGGAAATGGAGGAAAACATGTTAACATATATTGTTTGTGCAAATTCCATCTAGCAAAAGAAGCAAAAGCTAAAGTTAAGAATAGGGATCAATAATTTTTTTTTTTATGAAAGGAATGATAAGATGGTAATTTTAAAAGGATGGCTAGGTCCTATCCATGGTCTTACACTACATCTCATAAAAGAGAAACCCATGAAGGTACCAAAAAATATGGGAAATAATAAAATGTGAAAATAAGCAAAGGTGGAATTTTTTGGGGAGGGCTAGGTCTTATCTATGGTCCTATTCTGAAACTCATAAGGTGAAAACCAATGAGGTGAATGCTAAATAAGGGGAAAAATAATCATAAATATACTAAGGCAAAGAATGACATAAGAAGACAAAAATAAAATAGATATATAAGGTCTAAAATGAAAAACAAATGACAAATATACTATGTACGAAAACCAAAAAACCCAAAGGAAAATAATGATGATAGTAAAGTAAAACTAAAATAAGTAAAATGCATAAAAAAAAGAAACAAGAGAAAAAAATAACAAAAAATATCTATTCTAACATCTGTATCAAAGATGAGAGTGTGAAATACAAATCTATAAGTCTCAGAAGGTTTTTTGAAGCTGAATATGTTTGTTATTATGCATTGTAGAATAAGAGTGGGCATCGTAAGATGCCCCAAAGGGTAAGTAGATGTAGGGATGATCATTGTAAGATACCCCAAGTCTAAAGGGACATGTGGATGGGCATCACAAGATGCCCCAACATGTGAGGGGGAGTGAGGTAATCTTGAACCGTTAAAATGATTTGTATTGGGTTAGTAGGTGTATTTGGAGATAGGTAAATGTGTTGTTTTATTAGATTTTAAGGAGGTTGAATATGACTTATGATGTGTAGGAGGTGTATGAGGAGGTAAAGGAGGGCCATATATGATATGATTTAGAGTAGGCATTCAAACTAGGTACTCTTTTGGTTCATGGGACTTAAGAGGTTGAGGTTCAATGGATGCAATGATATGTTTAAAGCTGTTCAAATTAGCTATCCTTATTGGTGTAGGAAGAATGATAAATTATGGTTCTAATAAAATTAGTGAATGAGGTATAGGTATGGGATAATTATTGTTGATCATTAGGTAATTGATGTTGATGTGATTATGGTTCTTGAGATTGAAGTTGAGAAGCTTGAAGATAGTCTTGATAATGTTGTTTGGTGAGAGTATTGAGATTGAAATGCAAACCAAGAAAAGAAAAAAGAAAAAAGTGGTGAATATCATGACAAAACTCATGAGAATGACCTATAATAGCATGCCACCAACAAAATTTATCAAGATTGTACCATTTTGGAGGAGGTTTGGAAGGATCAAAGCTCATGGGTTTAGAGGGTGGCAATTAATGCTTAAGTTATTTTAGACTCAAGCAAGAGTGGGTTGGGTTAAAATTATTTGAATTAGATGATCCATTTTGAGTTTGGAGAGGCTTTAATGAATCAATTTTACGAGAAAATGATTGGAAAGGTTCTTTAGTAGTTATTTTAGGTGTTTCAAATTAAGTCATAAGAAAGTCTTGCATTTTTGCTTGGTCTAAGGCTTCATCTAAAGTTGAGGTGAAAAGATTCAAACTTTGTATTGAAGGGGAGATTTAAGAGTAGTAAAAAATAGTTTTAAAAGAGTATAATCATTCATGTTATGGTACACTTTATGAGAGAGATACTTCCATCATTTAATGAAAGTGTAAGCAAATTCATTAGTAAGTTGCTTGGCATTGATGAAATCGCTAAGGTAATTTTTAGAAAGGTCATCATGTTGGAATTCCTTCACTAGAGCATTTAATAAATCCTCTAGTTATGAGATGGAATGTCTAAGATGTTGGTTGTACCATTCAAGTGCATCACCAAAAAAGGTTTTAGCTAAGAGCTTGGTGGTAGAAAAAGTGTTAGTTTGGACCCATTAGCTATAAAGATTACCAAAAGACTTAAGAAAGATAGTAAGGTCCTTAGTCCCATTATATGTGATAGTTGGAGAAATGTTTCTAATATCTATGGATGAAATGAATGGGGATAAAGGTTAATTTTGAAGATGTTGAAGAATTTTTAATTTCTTGGAGGTTGAGGGATGATATTCCCATTGGCATCTCTAAGAGGATGAGGGGGAATATTTTGATTTGGTTGAGACATGATGACTTGAGGTGGTTGACTAGTCATGTTTAATAAATACTTTTTCATGTTCATTATTTGAGATTGATTGGTTGTTTGCATGATGTTCATTTGTTTAACTATGTGTGCAAGAAGTTGAGTTTATCAATAGGAGGATTGGTGCTTATAGGAGGGGCATTGTTGATGATAGGAGGAATATTTGGTGGAGGATTCCTAAAATTGGTATTAGGAAGATGATTATGATGAAGGAACTCAACTACATTACATTGTGTAGGGATTGGTTTTGGTTTAGGAGAAGAGAATGGAATAAAATGGATAATATCATCTGAAGTAATAAAATGGGGTTATTATTCAAATCCTTATGTAATGTTTTTGACCAAAAGAAGGCTAAAAAGATGTCATCATGATGAGATAAGTCTAGATAACCACATAAGGAAATAAGAAGTGATAAGAAACTATATAGGGTCTAATGGGTTGACCTTACACATTAAATAGGGCCTAAAAACTATATAAGATTGACTGGGTCAACCTAGTACAAAAAATAGAGGCTAAAAAAGTGTACAGACCAATTGACCCTGTATAGTAGACTAGGAAAAATAAATAGCCTATGATAAAATGTGTCAACTGAAATGATTGTGCACTAAGATAAAAAAAAATGTACACATTTTGAAAAGTAAGAATTGAAGGGAAATAAACAATCAATTAGATTAGTGAGGGTGATCTAATTGAGGCACACAACACAAAACCTTACACCAACACTGGCTAATGCAAGTTTTTGCAATACAAAATACAATTGAGCAAAGAGAAATCAATCAAGTTAAAAAGTAAAAGCTAACTACATGGTTAACCTGAATGTTATTTGATTATTACAATATAATTTTAAATGTGATGGGAGGTTGGATGTAAGCAAAGAACTAAAAAAAATCTAAGGATGGTTTTAAGATGTTTGGGCTGAAAAAGATCTATATTGGTAATGGTAAAAGCTTGGTAGTAGAGCCTACCCCTCACTTCACATACCAAAGTGATAAAAGTGTCGAGTTCTTAGCCAAAATATACCATTAACTGCATGTTTATACTTGGCTAGAAAAACAAGTTGGCTTCCCCCTTAGTGATAAAATCCAAATAGGTAGGCCTTGGGTAGACAATTATTAAAGTGCTTGTTTAATATTGTGATTTGGTCATGTGTGCATAAAATAGAAAATAGTGAAACTAAATGGTAAATTGAAAACCACCTAATTGGACCATGTGATCTATTATAAGAATGCAAATAATAAGAAATTAAAGTGTGAACTAATTAATATCATATAAGGGTTAATTCCAACTTTGAAACATTGTATAGTGTCTATTCAATTGACATTATATACACATAATACAAAATAGAGTTGACAATATCACCTCTATACTATAAAGCAAAGGTCTAAAAATGAATAGGGTTGATAGATCGACCTAGTTATGTAGACATCACACATAATATAGAACTAAGTTGACAAGGTAGATCTAATTGACTATATAGGGGTAGTTTTGAAGACTATAAATTGTGAAAGGAAAGAATATAAGAAAAGAGAGAAAGGATTGAAAGGAACCTTGGTGAGTATAAAGATGTAGATAAATGAGGTTAATATCAAATAACCTTGCTAAATTCTTGCAAATCTTGCTAACAAGGTTGACGGGGTCAACCTAGCTTTGTAGAGGCCTATTATTGAGTGTCTAAAATGTACAAGATTGATTGGGTATGACCTAGTAGTCTAGACTAGATGTTTGAAAGTGTATAGGGCTGACTAGCTTGACCTAGTATGTTTTTTGTACCTGATGAAAAACCTGCACAAATAAAACTGAGTCATGTTGATGCGACTGTGTGTTAAACCTATGTATAGAAGTTAATGTTAAGCATGGAATATACTGAGAGGGGGGGGTGAATCAGTATATTATATATCTTATAAAACTTTCCCTTTATCAAATTCCACTTAATCAAACATTCAAGATATGCAATAAAACTCAAACAATAAACATCACACAAGATAGAGAGAGACACCAGATATAACATGGAAACCCAATGTGGGAAAAACCATGGAGAATCAATCTCAAATATATTCATGAGAAAAAACCCATAGGAGCACCATACCCCTTTACCAAGTACAAACCTCAGCTATAATTCATGAGCACCAACCCACAGGAGCTTCAAACCCCTTATTCAAGCACCAACCCAACACCTATTCATGAGCACCAACCTATAGGAGCACCAAACCCTTTGCCGAGCACCAATCCAATAGTAATTCATGAGCACCAACCAACAGGAGCACCAACCCCTTTGCCGAGCACCAACCCAACAACAATTCATGAGCACCAACCCACAGGAGCACCAACCCCTTTGTGTATACCACACACTTATCTCTCAATGTTGCTATCTTCAACAAATGATAGATCAATGCAACATCTCCTTCCTCTCTCTCACCTTTGCTCTTCTAAGCTAGATATAACAAATACAAATCATATTCATCTCTCACAATTGCTCTTCTAAGCTAGATATTACAATATCAAATCAACCTCTTTCTCTCATATTACAAATGGCTTCTCAAGCCTTTATTTATAGCTTTCCAAATGACCTTTGGCCTTCCCCCTTTGTGACCCTTCAATCCTCATGGAAAATGGCACCAATCTTGGATGACCCTTCATATCCAAGCATTTGAAAAGTCATGTGGTGACCCTTCATGACTAAAAATGTCCTTCCCACTTTTGTCCTTAACTTTGGTGACTCTTCGTATTCCTCAAAGTGTCCCTTCATGAGAAATTGCAACTTTACTCTTTTGTCTTCACTTGGTGACTCGTGGTATTCCCCAAGATGACTCTTCATGGGAAAATGTGTTCCATCCTTCTTTTGTCTTTACCCCATGGTTCTTCGACTTCTCCATAGGCCCTTCTTTTATCTCATATGCAACCAAAAATATATTCATTAATATTTAATAAATATTAACTCATATTAGCCAAGATATATTTATTACAAACAACATTAAATGCAATGGGGCCTTTATGACCAATAATGCTAGCCCTTTGACATCAATGACAATATTTCCAACAATCTCCCTCTTTGTCATTGATGGCAACCTCAATCTTGAAACTGCCACATCTTGTCACCTGCACATACCGTCATCTAAAAATATATAGTAACTCCCCCTTACTATAACAACCTGTACCTATTCCCTATACCTATTTTTTGCACTTATACCTGTACCTATTATTCTCCCCCTTTGACATCAATGGCAAAGGGCCTACCTAGAGCTAACACTTAGCTCCCCCTCACTAGATGCTGAACATCAATGGCAGGAAGTAATAGAAATTACTCCCAACTCCTCTCACCAATCTTTAAATGTATCCTTTGATTGTGCCTTTGAGAAGATATCTGACAATACATATACATTATTCCCTATCCTTTGAGCATCTGCAATCAACTCATTTAAATATTTTCTTCTAATCTCACAACCTTCAGCATGAAACCTTAATGTGTATCCTTGATCACTAATTTGACTAACACTCAACAGATTATGCTTAAGACCTTTTACATATAAAACATTCTTAGTCTTAGTTCTACCATAATCCAAACTCAAAGTACCTTTTCTGGCTATCTTGGCAGTGGTTTTATCTCTGAATCTCATTGTACCACAATCGATCTTCTTTAGAGATATGAATTTACTTTTATCTCCTGTCATATGCCTCAAACATCCGCTATCAATTAACCATGGCTGATCTTTACCTCTCACATGCAGAGCTGTCTGCACCATCATATAATCTTCATGTTGTTTCTTCTACCATGTACATGTTTGAACCTTCTCCCTGATGAATGGAGCTTTGAGACTCTGATCCTTCTTCTTGATGAATGGACTTTGAAACTCTAATCCTTTTGAACTGACTCGAACACGCTTCTACAATACCGAGCTATGTGTCCAAAGTTGTACTTGTAGCACACTATGGTCTCTTCATCAAAGCTTGATAGAGGAACAAAAGAGTTATGGCTTCTGCTTGACTCTACTTGACTTTTCTTCTTATTTCTGAAATTGTTAGCTCTTTTTCTACATTCTAATTTCTTGTGACCATATCCATTATAATAAAAATAATGGCCATAGAAATAAGACCTATTTGTATATCTCTGACCTGATTGACTTTTGTAGCTTTGTTCCTTCTAGCCTTCTCCATTTGAAATGTTCTCTGTATTCTTCACTTCTCCCCTTTTTGTTTCCTCTTGTGTAAGAGCTTCAACATAGCTCTTTTTCTTTTCAAAACTAATCCCTATCTTATCTGAATATGCTTTTTGACTTTCCAATATCTTATTCAGCATGTTAGTGCTATCTTCAAATTTTGAATCACCGACTGCTTTCTTAATATCTTCTTTTAAAGAGGCAATTTCAATAACATACCTTTCATAATCTTTTCTTGCTATTTCCAACTATGCTGTGAGATCTTCTTCATTCTTCTTGGCTTCTTCAAAGTGTGCTTGTAGATCTTCAATCATTTCCTTTGACTCTTGTTCATTTTTCTTGATCTGGCGCTTTAATCTTTGATTCTTCTTCTAAATAACTTCTAACTCTTCTAAGGCACAATTGAGTTCTCCTTCCATATCTACTTCAGCTTCCTCCTCTTCTTCTTCTTCATCATCTTCACGTATGGCCATGAATATAATCTCTTCTTCTTCTGAATCGCTGACTCCACTATTTTCAACTAAGCTAGGATCTTTAGAATACAAGCTCTTCTTCTCGAATCTCTTCTTGGATTTGCCTTTGAAATTCTTCTTGTATGTAGGATTTTCTTCTTCTTCATCATTAACCTTATCTGGGCATCTAGCTGAAAAATGTCCAATCTTTCCACAATTAAAACATTTAAAAGGTAATTTTTCTTGATATTTACCTATTCCTCTTTTCAGGCTGTGAATGAAAAGTGTTTTGTTGTCATCTTCATCATCACTAGAACTATCACTTGATTCTTGAATCTTAGCTTTCTCCTTCTTTGATGTCTTGAAAGCTGCTTCTCTCTTTGAGGGTTTATCTTGTTCTGTCTGCATCTCATATGCCATGAGAATATCATGAAGCTCATCCATCTTTAGCTTGGCTAAATTCTTCATCTCCTCGATTTCCAAAACCTTTGCATCATATCTCATTGGTAGAGATCTCAAAACCTTTTGCACCACCATTGACTCTTCCAATGTTTTTCCAAGACCTTGAATCTGATTTACTATCTGATCAACTCGTAAGAGATAACTTGCTATATCTTCTTCTTCTTCCATCTTCAAACTTTCAAACTGCCTTCTAAAAGTTTGCAACTTAGCTTGCTAAACCTTTCCATCACCTTTGTAAATATTCTCAAGTTTTACCCAAGTTTCATGAGCAGATTTACATTGCATAACTTTAACAAATTTAGATTCACATAAACCACATAAAATAACATTTAGAGCTTTAGCATTACATTCACTTGCCTTCTTTTCTACTGGAGTAATTATAAATGTCTGTGGCTCTTCATATTCCTCCACCACTAATTTTCATATGTCAAATCCAAGGGCCATCAAATAAACCTTCATTCTCATGCTCTAGAAAGCATAATTCATCCCATCAAACAAAGGTGCCTTATTTGTAGAAAATCCTTCCTATGACCTAGTTATCGTGCTTTCCTGATCTACCTTCAAGCTATTAAAATTTTCAAAAAGAAACCTACTCTGATACCAATTATTAAGCACAGAATATACTAAGAGGGGGGGTGAATCAGTATATTATATATCTTATAAAACTTTCTCTTTATCAAATTCCACTTAATCAAACATTCAAGATATGTAATAAAACTCAAACAATAAACATCACACAAGATAGAGAGAGAAACTAGATATAACGTGGAAACCCAATGTGAGAAAAACCATGGAGAATCAATCTCAAATATATTCATGAGAACAAACCCACAAGAACACCATACCCCTTTACTAAGTATAAACCTCAGCTAAAATTCATGAGCACCAACCCACAGGAGCTTCAAACCCCTTTACTGAGGACCAACACAACACCTTTTTGTGAGCACCAACCCACAGGAGCACCAACCCCTTTGCCGAGCACCAAACCAACAATAATTCATGAGCACCAACCCACAAGAGCACCAACCCCTTTGCCGAGCACCAACCCAACAACAATTCATGAGCACCAACCCACATGAGCACCAACCCCTTTGTGTATACCACACACCTATCTCTCAATGTTGCTATCTTCAACAAATAATAGATCAAGACAACATCTCCTTTCTCTCTCTCACCTTTGCTCTTCTAAGCTAGATATAACAAATACAAATCATATTCATCTCTCACAATTGCTCTTCTAAGCTAGATATTACAATATCAAATCAACCTCTTTCTCTCATATTGCAAATGGCTTCTCAAGCCTTTATTTATAGCTTTCCAAATGACCTTTGGCCTTCCCCCTTTGTGACCCTTCAATCCTCATGGAAAATGGCACCAATCTTGGATGACCCTTCATATCCAAACATTTTAAAAGTCATGTGGTGACCCTTCATGACCAAAAACGTCCTTCCCACTTTTGTCCTTATCTTTGGTGACTCTTCGTATTCCTCAAAGTTTCCCTTCATGAGAAATTTCACCTTTACTCTTTTGTCATCACTTGGTGACTCTTGGTATTCCCCAAGATGACTCTTCATGGGAAAATGCGTCCCATCCTTCTTTTGTCTTTACCTCGTGGCTCTTCGACTTCTCCATGGCCCTTTTTTTGTCTCATATGCAACCAAAAATATATTCGTTAATATTAAATAAATATTAACTCATATTAGCCAAGATATATTTATTACAAACAACATTAAATGCAATGGGGCCTTTATCACCAATAATGCTAGACCTTTGACATCAATGACAATATTTCCAACAGTTAAAACTATGTTGATGTAGTCAACCTAGTATGAAAAATATATGATAAAAATAATGAAAAATAAGTGATCAAATCTTACAAGGGTTAGTTCACATCGGCTTCACCAAAATGCATGCAATCATAAATGCAACATGTTTATAAATTAATCCTAGCTTGAAGAAGTAAGAGCATACCTACACTTCTGATTTAGAAGCGGGATCATGACCAATATGAGGATCTACTTGACTTGATTAGGGGATCATTTATCACAATACACCATGCTAAGGAGGGTTCCAAATCCTCCAATCTAACACAATCATGCAATAACCCTAAGGGGGTCGTAGGCTTTAATATTTCACCTATTCCAATAAAAAGAAAAGTAAATCTAATCTAGTGTTCACAAAATCTTATAGCACAAAGTGGGGATTAGAAATAATAAAACTAAACATGCATAGTATACATATACTCACATCAATGTAAATGGAATCATAATACATGGAAGAGAGGCACAAATTCATATCTATCTAATCTTATAAAGGATAAAATAAAGTTAAGGATACTTACTTTTGAAGATGAATCCATAGAGCCTCAATATCTCCCTTAGCCAAGGTGTTTTTCAAGAGGTTATTGTGGTATGTAAGGATGAAAAGGATAAATCAGATCTAGACTACATAACCTATCAATGCATCCAAAATACTACTCCATAAGACAAGATCTATATCTCCAAATAAAGTATCGAACCCTAAGCTTTACTTCTCAAGTAGAATGGTCAATAAGCAGATGTTCATTCACTCTTAATTCTTCACTTCTTATTAATAAATGATGGAAATGAACTTGTATATGTAGTTGGATATTTACCTAAACACCTTCAAAAATGTCAGTTGATAAGGTCAACCCAATCAACCTAGTATAATTCTAAACAATAATTCACTAGGTCAAGAGCTAGGTCAGCCAAAGGTCAACTAGCTCCTAAGTGAATAATACCCCAAAACTATATTTGACCCTATACAACAAAATGAAAAAAAGGGATTTAGGTGAGGAAAATGAGGATAAAATGTAATAAATTAATATAATGGGTATAATAGAGAAGAATAAGCTCAGGGTAAATGTTTTTAGGAGACAAGTGTATAGATAACAAGTGGAAAAATGGATAACAATCATGTGAATCACCAATGGTATACCCACCGCTTTCACTATACACCCCTTAAGGCATGCACTCAATGATATTGAGACTTCATGGGTTCTTTCAAGATAAAAATTATTAGTAATTGATAAAAGTTTGAAAATGTTATGAGGGCCTCATTGCAACATGTTAATAGGGAATGGGCATTTATCATGAAGGGAAATTAGTCAAGACCAACTAGTGATATGTTAGATGTAGGTGGTATGATTGTAATGATAGAGGAGAATATATTAGTCTATGAGGGGAAACAAATCCAATTTTATGATCCTAAAATTCCCTCCATCTCACATCAGTCGTCTATTAAGCATCCCATCCTCCCTCAAGAGTCCAAAATAAGTGATTGTCAAAATATTATAAGTTCCTCATGAGTAACTTAGGCCTTCCCTACCTATAAGTCCATCCAAGAGACTATGCTTAGTGGGGAATAAGTTTGTGTTTAAGGATTTGAGTTTCATGTTTTAGATTAGACTTTTTAGGGCCACTCCCTTCTCAATTATCTTGAGGATATCAATGATCATACTAGACTTGACTTGACTTTAAGGCTCACCTTGCTAGAGAAGTTGAGCTTACAAATGAACACTTATCTAAGTCAGTCATAGTAGCAAGAATAATTACATTTTATGAGAATATACCTTGATTTATTTCTCAAGCAACATCATAAATAGTAGAGGAAGCTCCTAAATCCAAGTTTCCAACTTGGAAATAAGTAGTGCAGTCATGGGGAAAGGAAGATGAGTCAAACTTACATCAAGGTGTTGGAGATAAAGATAAATGTGAAACCATTCAACTCCCACCCCTCTCTCTTCAAGACCATTAAGCATTCCCATCATGGAGGTCCAGCAAAGATAATGCACATAAGAAAGATGAGGTGCTGGTTATCAAAGGTGGGCATTTGAATGAGCAAAATGAAGCATCTATAACATCAATAGATTTGACTTCTCTTCTTGAACTCTTTAAAGGATCTTACATTCCACTCCTTGAGAAGGATCCTATTATTTTTGATACAAGTGAAGAATATCTAGTTGTAGTGACAACTAATGAAGTTTATTTAAGTGATAAATAAGAGAAAGTCACCATTGGGACACTCTTGGCAAAGAGAAACATGAGTTAGTCTTCCATAATGCAAGAGAGGGGGCGATTCAAGAAGTTGCTTGGATGAAAGATGAGTCACAATAAGAAGATATTTTAATTGGACAAGAGGAGGGTGTTTTCCATGATCTCTTTGATGACTTGGCATCCACTCTTTATCATGACAGTCTTGAGGAGTGTGAGAGTGAAATATTTATTCAACTTGCAATAGCTCTAAGACAAGGAGCCAACCCTCAAGTGTCTACAAATTTTCAAGAAAAGGTATGTTTTGATGTTTAAGCTTATAATTTAATTAAATAAAAATGACCTATTCTTTGTTTCCAAGATGATTTTTTTTAATGAACATGAGGTCCCAAAAATAGATGAGGTATTAAAGCTTGATCATGGTCACATGGGATGTCAAGAGGATAATGAGGATCTTTGGTAGTGGTACATAAAATTTTATAATGAACATGAAACCTATAGGACTTACACCTCCTATGGGTTAGGTTGAGGATGCTTTAACTATTGATCTTATCAATTTTCATCTAGAATAAGAGTAGGCTCAAGATGATGAAAGGAAGGTTGAAATGTTTATTGTAGTAATGCCTCAAGTTGACAATCCCAAACATAAACCAAGTGAATATTCTTCACCCTTTAGTATGACTCATAAGGCTTAAGATGCAAATCATGAAGGCCTTACTGATATGTGGTAGCCATGATTAGACACTTGAAAAGAGATTGAAGGCCTTGACAAGTCACTAACTCAGATAGAGCAGAATGAAGACACAAACAAAAGCATATTAGTTAGGCTGTCAAGAGAACCACTACATGTGAGCATGCCTAATCAATAACAACCCATGACTGAGGAA
This sequence comes from Torreya grandis, assembly GCA_037957365.1. Lineage (NCBI taxonomy): Eukaryota > Viridiplantae > Streptophyta > Pinopsida > Cupressales > Taxaceae > Torreya > Torreya grandis. The sequence continues at coordinate 353,785 of JARHVA010005657.1, read as the reverse complement.
GAAATGACATTGCACATGTAAATTAGGTAGGTTTGGTATGAATGTGACTTGGTATTGTATTCACATAACTAGGTTATGCACCTGAGGATATAATAAAAGAGTCCAATTACTCTCCCAAGAGACTATGAATATGCCAACATACCCAGATGTAGGTGGTATTATTATTCAATGACCAAGACCTAATTATAATATAGTAATCATATGTTGGTCTAACCTCATGGTGTATGCAATCATAAATACATCATGTCTGTAAATCAATCCTAGCTTGCAAAAAATAGAGCATACCTACACTTTTGATTGGGAATATATTTGTTAAGTGAAAGCATGACTAATATGGGGATCTGATAGAACCAATCGAGGGATCACTTGTCACAATGTACCATGATAGGAAGGGTTATAAATATTATAGTCTAACAAAATCACATAAAAACCCTAAAAGAGTCCTCTGTTTAATGTTCAATCTATTCTAATAAACAAGAAAGTAAATTTAATCTAGTGCACACCAAAGCTTGTGGCACAACATGAGGGTTTAGTAAAAGAATCAAAACATGTATAGGATAATATCAATTAAGATAAGTATGAGTAAGACCCTAATACATGGAATATGAAGAGTAATATTATTCAAGCCAATACTTATGCTACTTTTATTATTAAAGAGAGGAGAACACAATTAGAATATACTTACCTGAATGTGAACCCATCAAGACTCAATCTCTCCCTTGGACAAAGGGGATTCACAAGAGGTTTTTATGTTTTTTAACGATAAGTAAGAAAGGAAAAAGCATCCAAGACTTATCCAAAAGACTATATTCTCCAAATAAAAACCCTAAACTAAGACTCCTCAAGTAGAATGGTGAAAAAGCAGATTTTAAATAAGTATGAGTGAATAATAACTCTTTATTGCATATTGAAATAATGATGAAATGATCTTGTATTTATTATTGGATCTCACCCTAAATCTTTTTGAACATGTTAGCTATATGGGGTTGACCCAGTTGACCCTATATGTTTTTTAGAGATAAATCACTAGGTCTTGAGCTATGTTGGCCAAAGGGCTAACAAAGCTCTCAAGTAAAAAATACCCTAAATAGTAAAAGGTTGACCTATTCGACCCTTTATAATGATCATAGGTTTTAAAACTATATAGTATCAACCCTATCAACTTAGTACAATCAATTGGCAAAAGGGGATCAAGGTGAGGAAAAGAGGGATGGAAAGCGAAAAAAAACTAGAGTAGTGTATAAGGGAGGAGTCATAGCTTAGGAAATGGTTTTAGGAGCTAGTTGGATTGATAATAATTTGGAAATAAGGGAAAATAATCCTATGAAGCACAAAAGGTTTGCCCACCCCTTTCTCGATGTACCCCTTAAGGCATGCACTCAAAGAGATTGAGTCTTGATGGATTCCTAGATGTAAAGATTTAGTAATTGATAAAAGTATAAAATATTATGTGTATACATATGCACCACTTGAATATCATCATGTGTCACTAAGGTGCAATAGGGGATGGTGCTTCAAGAAAGAACATAGTAACACACAACGCTGATGCTAAAAAAAAGTTGTAATATTTTAAAGAAAAAATAACTGAAAGTAAATGACTAAAAAGTAAATAACTAAAAATTAAATTCAATGAGTACCTTGACTTAGATTTATCACTAAATGGTTTTCTATTGTGTTATTAGTTTTGATTTTGGAGGGCACAGAGACTGCTTTCAACAAACCCAAGAATACAAAACTAGAGAGAAAAAACAAACAAACACAATAAAAGATAAGATAATTGGTACTATTAGGATGGGATGTACTTGGGAAATTTGGAAAAAGCTATGGTGAAAAGTGATATGTTAGACCAAATTACCAATTCAAATAACAAGAGTAAATCAGGTAACTGAAAATCCAAGGATACTAAAGACTGAAAAACTCAAACAAGTAAACCTCAAGTAAGAAAGGGAAATTGACCAAATCAAACCAAGGATACATGTCAAACATGAGGGTAATCAAACATCAATGGTAAAATAAGAAATAAAATGGTAAAACAACATTGATGAGTGAGCAGTAACAATCCTTATCTCACTTAACAATGGAAAAAGGGTACAAAAAATGAAAACAACATTATCGAGTGAAATGTAACAAGCCAACCTCACTCAAATAATGGAAAAATGTACAAACTCAGGTTTCTATAAAAACATGATAGTACAACAAAGGAAAAATGGTAAAATGAAAGTAAAACAAGTTTATAAATGTAAAATCATGGTGAAAAAAAAAAGAGTAATCCATAGTTGCTCAAACATGTTGTTTCACTCTAAGGATAAATAAAACTGAAACAAAGTAGTGCTAGCATGTTTTTAAGAGATGAAGAAGAAGGAATTTAAATAATAAAGGAAAATAGATTTATAACCATAATTTTTATATCAAGGGGGGAAATGAAATGGGTGGAGGGGAGAATGAAGAAAAAACCAAGGTAGAATAACTCTTTATCGAAGTCAAGACACTCAAATTAGGTTTGTCAAAATAAGAGGACTATCGACCTTAAGGACTCTGAATAAATTCTCTTAGACACACAAATATTAGGTTAAAAAATGAATTATATAGATCATCCCATGAAGGATAGCTGCATTAAAATTAAAATGGACCTACCTCCCCACAACATGATCCCCATTCCATAGGACCTCTTACAAAGCCATTAGTCTATTATGGAGATTGGGTACTTGTGTGAGAAAGTAAGTAGTACCATAGAGTTTGTTGAATTCCCCTATTCCAATCTACTAACCTACCACACCCCAAAGGACCTCGGCTCTATGTGATGCTAACTATGGAGTTTGAGCTTTTATTAGAGATATGAGATGTGCTTGTAATCATGTCTTTTGGTGTGATGCTGACTTTTGAGATTTGTATGTTGCCTTTTAGATATCATCTCCTTTTGATTAAAATGATTTGTCTTTTAAATTTATTGATATCTTTTTCTATACCTCCTCCATACAGATTTGGAAAACCAAACATGGGTTCTAAAGATGACTTTCATTTGAATACTTAGGACTTGGTTGCTAAGGGAAAGAAACCTCAAAGAGCATGGGGTCTAAGGGTCTTGTAAATTTAGGTGAAATAAAAGGGCTATCTTGACTTCAACCTTATTTTATCTAATGGAGTGAAAGGAAAGGAAATTAGGAGGAGCGACACATGGAACAATTTGAATTACTTCAAATTACAAAAAATGTGACAAAGGGAAAAAAGTGATACAATGACAATAAAGTGTGATTCCTTATCATGAGAATGAGGGAAATGGAGGAAAACATGCTAACATAGATTGTTTGTGTAAATTCCATCTATCAAAATAAGAAAAAGCTAAAGTTGAGAACAAAGATGTAAAAAGATGGTGATTTTATGAGGAGGCTCGGGTCCTATCCATGGTCTTCTACTGCAACTCACAAAAGAGAAATCCATGAGGGTGTCATAAAGAAAACTAGAAAATTTAGGGAGAAAAATAAGTAAAATATGGTAATTTTGTGAGGAGTTTTGGGTCCTATCCATGGTCTTATGAATCAACTCAAAATAAAAGCCTAAGGGGTGTCAGAAGAGAAAATACAAGAAGATAAAGAAGACAATGGTACATCAAGAAACAAAAAGATCAAAAGTGAGGACTAAAGGTTTGTGAAAAGAAGGAACTTGCTACAGAGGGAGAAACCCATGTAAGTAACCTATAAAAAGTGTTAGATAAATGTAGATAAAAAGTAAGGAAAATATGAAAATGTTTAGGCAAAGTACTTTTTGAGTAATTATTCATTGGTGCTATCTTTGAAAACATGGCCTTCATTGGTTTGAAGGCAGTTGGTGCTTTTAGACCAAGAATATCTTTGAATAAATATGGGCCCCACTATTTTTGGGCATATTTACCTTCTTTATCATGGGTGTAGTCTAGTTTAATGATAAGATCACCAGAATTAAATGTGTGGAATTTAACACATTTGTTATGTTATCTGGCAATGCGAGCCTTGTATTGGTAGTTATGTTGTAAGGAAACAAGATGATGTTCATCAAGAAGATCAAGGGAATGAAGATAAAATTCACATAATTATTCATCAGGATTAATACCATGAAGAGATATATGAAGAGAGGGAAGCTCAAATTCTAAAGGAAGAACTGACTCAGAACCATAGACTAATGAGAATGGAGTTACCCCAATGGTAGTACATATGTTAGTCTGATAGGTCCAAAGTGCAGGGTAAAGATGAAGATGCCAATTCATGCAGGTTTCATGAATTATCTTTTGGATACTTTTGTTGATAATTTTTTAGTGGAAACATCTTGGCCATTGCATTATAGATGATAAGGCATGGAAAATTTGTGATTAATCTTGAATTTATTGTGTAGTTGTTTAACATGTTTGTTTTTGAATTTACCACCATTGTCTTAAATGATGGTATGGGGAACACCAAAGTGGAAAATGATTTGATTAAGAATAAATTTGCAAATGGTAGGATCGATGATATTAACAAGGGGCATGGCTTCTACCCACTTGGTAAAATATTTGGTAGTGGTGATGATAAAGACATGCCCATCTTGAGAGCGAGGTAATTTTCCAATGAGATTGAATCCCTATGTGGAAAATGGCTAAGGAGATTTGGTAGTTTGAAGTTTGGTTGGGGTGAATGGATTAGATCATCATGAAGATGAAAAGGATTACACTTTTTAGCATATTCAATTACATCCTTCTCAATTTTAGGCCAAAATTAATTCATACATAGGCATTTATGGGATGTAGCATATACACTACAGTGGCCACCGCAAATGTTCCCATGTGCTTATTCAATAAGAGGAGGGACCTCATCCTACATAACATAATATATCACAGTACCTTTAACATTATGATAATAGAGGATGCTGTGTTGAAATACATATTTGAAAGCCTATTTATGAATGTGTGTCTTTTCATGAGAGTCTAAATTAGGAGGATAACTTTGATGTTCCAAGAATTAAATTATGTCTTGGCACCATGGGCTTTGTCAAATGGTAACAACATCGATATGATAGATAAGCAAATCTAGTGGTTGAGTAGAGGATGGAGATTTTCTTGTTTGTATAAGAAACTAGGATTGGAAAGGACTTGGTGTGGATGAAAGAGAGATACTAAAGAGGCAAGAGAATCAACATGGAATTTTAGTCTCTAAGAATAGGCTCAATAGTGAAAGAGATAAAATCCTTAGCAAGAGTGGTTAAAATTTGATGATATGTGATGAGTTTCTCACTTTTACATTTATAATCACCATTGACTTGGTAGAAAATAAGCTGAGAATCACCTAAAACATGAAGGTATTGAATGTCTAAATCAAGAGAAACTCTCATGCCTAAGATAAGAGCTTCACATTTGGCCATATTGTTGGTGACATCGAAGGTGAAGCAAAAATCTAAAGGAATGATCTTGTCGAGAGGAATTTTGAGAGTGAAACCTACCCCGACTCCTTAAAGGCATTTAACACTATCAAAGTGAAGGGTCCAATTGTCATTGTGTAAGTTGACATTAATTTTAGAAAGCTCCTTGATAACTAATTTTAGTTTAGTAGTACTAGAGGGAGTAGTGGCTTCATCAAGATTATTGGATTCAAGATTGATGGTAAAACTATGAAAATAATCTTTGAGAGAAATATCTTGATTAAGACCTTCAATGTAAAGGATATTGTTATTTGGAATATTATCTTGAAGAGAAGAAGTGATGGGTATTGGAGCTGTGATAAGTTGATCAGCTATGACTTGCCCTTTGACATTTTTTTGATTGATGATATGGAAGATCAAATTCCATAATGAGGACCATCCATTTACCCATTATATCTCTAGGAATAAATGCTTTGTAGAAGAAATGGTGAAGGGGGTCATAATGAATAATGACATAAGTAGTTTGGTAAAGTATCTAATGGCAAAGATTTTTAGTTGTGAAATAGATGGAGAGGAAATCATGCTCAATTTTGGTATAACATGTTTCATAATTGATGAGGCCTTGGCTAATATAGTAGATAACATACTCTCTTCCTATATCATCTTGTTGGGTAAACATTACACCAATTAAAATAGGTGTGGAAAAAGAATATAAAATCAAAGGTTTATCATTGGAATGAGGAAAAAATGTGGGTGGATGAAGAAATGACTCTTTCATATTATAAAAGGCTTTTTGGCATAGATCTATCCATTCTAAAGCAATACCTTTCTTGAAAAGTGAATTTACAAAGTAAATTTAATATGCCATTTTGGGGGTGAATCATCTAATTTCCACAAATTTGCTTAAATGATTATGAATGTTGAGAATAGAATGAGGAATGAACATGTTAATGATAGAACTAATTTTGAAAGGGTCAACATTGATGCCTCAGAGAGAGACTAAGAATCTTAACAATTTCCAAATGTGACTCCAAAGACAGATTTGTAAGGATCAAGTCTAACTTTATATTTAAGGAGATGGTCAAAGATGATAGCAAGATCAGAAAGATGATTCTTAAACTTTTTGGATTTATCAATGAGATCATCCACATAGGCTTCAATAAATTTTTGAATGAGATCATGAAAGATGTGAGCCATCACTAGTTGGTAAGTGGATCAGAGAAGATAAAGCATACCTACACTTCTGATTGGGAATACAACTATTAAGCAGGGACATGATCAATTTGTGGATTTGCTAGACATGATTAGGGGATCACCTATCACAATACACAATGATAATAAGGGTTCCAAATCCTATAGTCTAACAAAATCATGTAACAACCTTAAAAGAGTCCTAGGTTTAATGTTCACTCTATTCTAATAAACAAGAAAGTAAATATAATCTAGTGCACACCAAAGATTGTGGCACAACATGAGGGTTTAGAAAAATAATCAAAACATGTATAAGATAATCTCAATCAAGTTAAGTATGAGTAAGACCCTAATACATAGAATATGAAGAGTAATATTATTTGAGCCAATACTTATGATACTTTTATCTACTAAAGAGAGGAGAAAAAATTTAGAATATACTTACCTAAATGTGAACCCATCAAGACTCAATCTCTCCCTTAGCAAAAATGGATTCACAAGAGGTTGTTTTGGTTTGTAATTATAACTAAGAAAGGCCAAAGCATCCAATACTTATCCATAAAATAAGATCATCCAAGTAAAAACCTTAAGCTAAGACTCCTCAAGTAGAATGATGGAAGAGAAAATTATAAAAAGTTATGAGTGAATAATAAATATTTATTGCATATTGAAATAATGATGAAATTATCTTGTATTTATAGGTAGATCTTACCCTAAATCCTTCTAAATATGTCATCTGTACAGGGTTGACCCAGTCGACCCTGTATGTTTTTGGGAGTTAAATCACTAGGTCCCGAGCTAGGTTAATTAAAGGGCTAACAAAGATCTTAAGTTAAAAAAACCTAAATTGTATAGGGTCAAATCATTCAACTCTATATATTAATCAGAGGCTAAAAACTATACAATATTGACCTATGTGACCTAGTATAGTGAACTAGCGAAAGGGGATCAAGGTGAGGAAAAGAGGGATGGAAAGAGGAACAAGACTGGAGGAGTGTGAAAGGGAGGAGTAATATCTTAGGAAATGGTTTTAGGATCTATTTGGATTGGTAATAATGTGGAAATAAGGGACAATGATCCTAATAAACACCAAAGGTCTGCCCACCCCTTAAGGCATGCACTCAGAGAGATTGAGTCTTGACAGGTTCCTACAAGATATAAACTTTTAGTATTTGATAAAAGTTGAAAATATTATGTGTATACACATGGTTCCATGATAATAAAAGGACCTTCCAATTTTATCTTGAAGGATAAAGGAGGTGTGTTCAATTTATTTATTTTTAGTATACTATTATCTTGTTTCAAATAAGTGTGTCATTACACAAGTGTAGTTTGTTGCTTTGGTGTCTTGTCTTGTTGCTTTTTTAGATGTGAGGTGTTATTTGCTTTATTTTCCTTGTGTGTTTTGAGGTGTTTTTTTCAATCCTTTTGGGTGTTATAACGTGATAATATATTTTAAATTCTAATGAAATGGCCACCCAAGTCATATTGTCATCTCAGTTGGGTCATAAAATCATACAAAGATAGTGTGTTCTCTTGACCAACAAGCTGGTCAACCCCTGTGAGTCACCAAATATGTTAAAAATTTGGACTCCCAAGCCAAATTTCAACTCCTATAATAAATTTTTTTCATGAAAACCCTCTAATCATGTTCCTAATGGTCTAAATCTTGTCATAGTCTCCTAATGCTCCTTGAAATCCTTTTAGCACTTGTTAGAGGTGCCATGCTATATGTTGGAGCCTGCTTATGAAGTCATCATGCCATAACTATTTTGGGCCTTTAAAGGACATTATAATCTATCATGATGGTCCTTAAAGTGATTTGAAGGGTGCCAATGTCTCATAAATCCTAGATATTAGTGTTTTCCTTGTTTGACAAAACTAAGTTTTCTTAGCAAAAGTTAAGGTAATTTGGATAAATTAAGGTTTATGGTTCTCATAGTATACGAGAATGTTTTAGATATTTATTGGGAGAGAGGCCTTGTCAATAAGATGGGGAGATGTTCAAATCTTGTTCAAGTCATGACATGAGGTCTAGGATTTATCTAAGGCTACTTTCTATTGTATACTTATCCAAACTAGTTTGAAACATTGATTCACCCTTCAAAGTCATTAAATGACCCTTAAAACATGTTGTATAAGTCTAATTGCATTGTAAACCTTTGGAAAGGGAAATATTTTAATGTCATATTGTTTAGAAGGGTCCTAAAAGGTATTGTTTTAATCATATTATCATTTTAAGGTGTTTTATGTTTAAAGGGGTACTTTAAAGGTCAAACCCCCCCTTCACTCACCAAATGGGCCTCACACATGGGAAACAATGTCCTTTCAACTTATTCAAATGTATCACCCTAGATTCAAATCTTATTTGACTTTTTTTTCCCTCTTCTCACACTCTAATGTAATTTCAAGAGCTAAATCATGAAGAAAATGTAAAAAATAAGGTGTTTGTAGGTGTTTTGTAGGCTTGTACAGATTTATACAATTAGTTCCATATAGAGGGGGTCAGATATTGCATAAGAGTTCATGTCAGGTATCTCAAAGAATTGTCAAGTCCAAAAGATGCAAACTAGGTCCAAAATTGTTTCTCTTTTCCCACTGAGCTCTCTGATGGCCATGGACAAGTTCTCAAGTTTTTTCTCAATCCATATAGGAGAGAGAAAATGAGTAAGATAATCTATAGGGTAGATGAAGGGGGTATCATAACTTCTCCATCATGGGCATCTATTTACATATTCATATGCCATGCTTTATGAACAATGGCTAAAATCTGGGTAGTCAAGTTATTTCCTTCATCTGTGCATAGGTCAAATTTGTAATGGTTTTAGTGCATTATTAAATTATTTTTTGAAAATAAGTGTTTATATATGTGTTTTAGGGGTCATCACAGTCCAAATCCATCATTATTCCACCCCTGGTTCACATGTATAAGACCTGGGGAACATAAATCTTCATGTTTTCACTTGTGTAGGTTATAAATAATGTTGCTTCTTATTGCAGAGTCTTCAAGGCATTATAATGTAAATGGATAATGGTTTTGGGTTGTGTGATAGTTAATTAGAAGTATAATTAGTTTTATCTACCTCCCAAACTTAGTTTAGTCATTGGACCAAATAAGTCTCTCACATTTTGTTTTAAGGTGTGTTGTCCCCAAAAATGTCACTCATTTTTGGGACAACATATGACTATTTTGGTCCTACACAGACCAAAATCCTCTCTCCCCTTTTCAAAAATTGTCTTGAGCATTCAAGTTCTTCATTTTTTAGAAGCTTTTTTAGTTAAGGGACCCTACAGCTACTTTTCTATAGACTCTCCCAGATCTACGAACTTGTTTCTACATCCTCTACAGGTTGGTTTCTATGAACTCTGTAGGAAAGAAACAGGTTCAACAGGTTTAAGGTTTAACATGTGGGTTTTTCATTTTGCCCAAGTTTTGTCTAAGTCTCAAAGTTGAGTGAAAGCTACCAAGTGCCATCTGCTAGGACACTTTATAGTTTATTTTCAAGAAGCAACGAAAGATGCCACGTGTCCCTTGTAAAGCTTATCGAAAGCCTCCAAGTGTCAAATTCTATAGTTCCTTCCTTTCATTTCACTATTTTGAGTAAGGACCATGGTGGGACTCAGGAGAATGGATTAAATTAAGTAGAATGCTCCAAGTGTCACCATCCGTGTGATTGTTAAAAGTAAATAGAACATGCCACATGTCACATTGTAACTCAACAGAGTGTGAAAAGTGTCAGCATCCATGTTTTAATCTTTTCATAAGTTTTAAAGCTTCTTTCAATAATCTTCTCATAGAATCTCATGAAAAGCACCAAGTGGCAATAGTGGAAAGTTTGTGATTTGTTTCTCAAAGAAGTGAAACTTGCCATGTGTCCCCTGTGAACTAAATGGATCACACCAAGTGTCAACATCCACATTAATCCAAGTGTGTCCTAATGTTTCTATATCATTTCTAAAGCTCAATAGAAGCCAGTAGGTGTCATCTTCCATGGGACTCTCAAAGGGTGTCTAAAGTTGCTATAAGTGGATGTTGCCACATGTCCTCACCTATTTCATGATGGAACACGCCACGTGTCACTTGTTGAAGATCAACAAAAAGTGGCTAGAGCAAGCAGGAAAAGCATGAAGGAATTGCTAAGGAAGATGATGGACCCACAGCCATCAAATTCAGGGCAACCAACTAGCCGTTGGCTTTCAAACGATGATGGACCCAAACACGTCAAATTTGTGGCAATGAAACAACTGTTGATCTTTGCAAGCTTAAACACGGACCCAAATGCATTCAAAGGCTTTAAGGCCAAGGCTGAAAGGAAGAACCACTGAGAGAAAGGACCAAAAGAACCAAAAAAGGGAAAAGATGGCTTGAGGGCTCAAATTGTAGCAGGAAAGGGGGAAGACTAGAAATATCTATGTAGTAGTTATTTCAGTAGGTGGAATAGTTTGTAAGGTGGATTCTTGAGCCCTTAAACATTGAAGACACGACCTATTTATCCCCCTAAGAGTAAAGACAAAATGGACAATGATGTAGACACCAGGTGATCCAAACCTAGGAGTAGACACTTGAGATGAATCAACACACCACAATTAAGGTGGCCGCCCTGTTCTAGCATATCCCTCCTTGACCAAATTGGAAATGCATTCAAGGCATTGAATGTAGCATGGGCTACTCTATGGAACAAAGTGCCAAGCCTTTCTTGGCCTCTATATATTGTAGTCTCTTATGTCATTTTAAGGGAGATCTCTTTATTATCAGAAGCAAAACTCTACCCAAATTGAAAGGCATTATTGAGACTTTGAGCTCAGATTGTTCATCATATTTCTTTGTTTCAATCAAAAAGCAAGTTACTTTCAGACTTTGTGCTATTATAGCTTGTATCATTCTAGGAGATTATTCTTATGTCTATTTCTTGAGTGTATACTTGTTTACTCAAATTAACAAGTAGAGCTAGTGGAAGTTATAAGGAAGATGTCCTGAAGCAAGTTACTTTCAGACTTTGTGCTATCATAGTTGTCTTCAGTGTGTGTTTATTTTTTGTTCTTGTGTAAAGGACCTTAGGACAACTTTGTGCCCTCATTTTCCTTCATATCTCACTCTTGGGAAGTTGAGGTGGAGACTTTGTGCTACATCTCAGTCTGCTGTTACTACACTCCTTTTTACCAGTTACTTATCACTACTTGAAAGAACTCCTGTTGTTCCCTACAAGATCACTTCTGAAAGAAGAGAAGTGCCTTCAATGTCTTCACCAAGATTTTCTCCCCTATTTGTGAACATCATCTCTGGAAAAAGAGAGATGGATGGTGTATCCTACCCCCAAGTGTTATTTTTTGCTTATATATATAGTATATAACTTCCTCATACTTATAGGGAACCTCCCCTTGATGAGAGGAGAGATTTGTCACCTATTGATGTAGTAAACCTACACACCTGGCCAACCAATCTCCCTATGCTATGGTTGAAGATAATTATTTTGCTCACTAGTTTGCTAGTTGACAAAATATTCACCTAACAATTTTTGGCAACTCCGCTGGGGACTTACATGCAATCTAAAGCCTCAAGTTTTAGATTGAAGCAGTCCTTACCCTTATCCATTATAGACTCTAGAAACTCCATTATGTGTCTTACCCATTATCATTATAACCTTACCATCTTTCTCCATCTCCATTATATTATTTGGTCAGAAAAATTAGAGCTACTGGGATAGAATGCACAGTTTGAAGCCTCAAGTTTCAAGCTAAAACTGGGCCAATTCTTTCCCATTTTTGTTCTACAATATGGAAACTCCACACTATACCAGAAGCCAGAGAGCCCAAGGTGTTGTTGACCCAGTTTTTGAGTTGGTGCAACAAGGTAATTTCAATTTGTTCCCTCCCCAACTTCAAGCTCAACAATCCAGGAGTGTTCCTCCTACTAGGTCACCAACACAAGGCAGAGCTTCCTTTTCTGCTATCAGTAGAGCTTTGCCTATCCACACACTACCTAGATTTTTTATCCCTCTTTTTCATAATCCCATCATGGCAGTTCAAGACCCCTAGGGTAACTCAATTGGCCCACTTAATTTGACTCCACCTCTACATGAACTTGCATGCAACTTAAGAAAGAACTTCTCCAAATTCTTTGGTGATGGGAGAGTTCACCTTGATGAACACATTGTAGCCTTCAGCATAGCCTGTGGTGTAATAGAGGTGGAATTTGAGGATGTGGTAGTCAGGCTCTTTGTAAAAACACTACAAAGTGCTACTGCAGACTGGTTCTACCATCTACAAGCTAGATCAGTGACTAACTAGGACACACTCAAAGCTAAATTTAAAGCCAAGTTCAAGCCTGTGGAAGATACACATGCTTTGCTGGCTAAACTCACATGGATGAAGAAGGAACCTCATGAAACTATGAGGGATTTAATAACAAAGTTTGACAAGCTGAGGAACTAAATTCTTGTTGTTGCTCAGCCTACACCTGAAAACCTCAAATGCTTCTTTATCAACTCACAACTGCCTGAAATGAGTTTTCTGCTGAGACGTGCTGGCACATAGACCTTGAGGTTACTCAAGAATTGGCTAATAAAGTTGAATATGACCTTATCTTGGCTAGGAAGATAAGGAGAGATCCAAACAGAGGTAAACCCTATCCATCTTTTGAATACTCACCTACAACCACCACTGATCCAATGGTGTAAAAACTAGCAAATGAGTTGTTGGCTCTCAGAAAACAAATGACACAAGGGATGCCATCTACTCCTTCATACAAAGATGTACCAAGGAGGACATTCTCTAATCAGTCCTACCAAGGTAATGCTACAAAGAGCCAAGGGTAAGCCAATCGTCATCCTCCCCCTTAGAGGAATAACCTTGCCATTGAAGCACCTCTAACCAATGCAGTAATTAGGTATCTTGAAGCTGAATCAAATTTCTCATTCTAGCATAAGTTGAATCCTGAAGATGATGCTAATCTCTTCACTGAGGAAGAAGAAGAATTAGCTAGTGACTCCAATATTGGTTTCTTGAATTATTAGGACGAACCCAGAAGTGAAGATAATGCAGCTGAGGGATCATATGATGTATGCACCCAGTCCAAGAATCAATCAACTCAACCAAATGATAAGGAGAAAGTAGAGGAGTGACCTCAACCAACAATTTTAATTACTAAGTGAGGAACCACTCTACCTTTCCAGCCAAAGGACCTAGTGATTACGAGAAAGGTAAGTACCTCAAATATCCCTACACCTTCTACTTCAAATTTGTAGTCTAGTTCTTCCCCTCCCAAAGATCAAAAGGATGAACTCCCATCCTCTGCTCTTAACTCATTCTAGACATTTGACATAATTGAACATACAAAGAAAACCAAAATTTAAATGTCTGAATTTGAAGTTTTGTAGTCCCATCCTGAGTAATTAGATAAATTAGTTCAATGTGTGAAGAAAAAAAAACACCCCTTTAAGACAAATTGTTCCCAAGGTGACTCATGATTCCCCTAAAAATGCACCCACTAGGAATAACCTTGTCATTACTCCTCCTGATACTCTTGGTAGGACTAAACCTTTCTATGTCTCATTGCTGATAAATGGACATCAGCTGAACAACTACATTATTGATTCTAGAGCCTCAAACAATGTTATGCTTGACAAAGTGGCAAAATCCCTTGGTCTCACACTGACCAAGACATTTGGGAGATGTTTTTCCATGGAGAATAAACAAGTACCACTGTTGGGACAAATCAAAGATGCCCAATTTGCATTTGTAGCCTTTCCAAACAAAAGAATCAAGATGACTATTATGGTGGCCAACATCCCAGTGTCATATGGCATCCTTCTTGGATGAAACTTCTATAAAGATGTTGGAGTTGAATTGAGCATGGACCTATCTGAAGCAAGGATTCCAGTCAAGGGTGTAGTGAAGAGACTGCTTCCTGAGAATGAAGTGAAATATGTGGTTACCTAGACCTCGACACCTGAAGCTCAAATCCTGTTTGAGTCTTCAGGCATGGGTAACTACTTTCTATCCATGGATGAAGTTCATGAGGCATTAGATGAAGTTTTTGCAGGTGATAACCTAGAAATGCATTCAGTTGGAACAATAGAAGAAGTGGTGGAGTGCAATACAAATGTGGAAGAATCTCCACCCCCAAATGAAGAAGAATCCAAAGGAAAAATAGTGTCTAACGAGGCATGGTTTCTTGAATTTGATGGTAGCTGCTCCTCTACTAGTTCAAGAGCTGGGGTTGTGCTGATATCTTCTCAGGGAGATATTTTTCTTTCGTCATACAAGTTACAGTTTAGCAATACCAATAACACAGCTGAGTATGAATCTTTATTGCTTGGATTGAGGGCTGCTCAAAACAAAGGCATCAAGCTCCTTCATGCCAAAGGAGATGCTGAATTGGTGGTTTATCATGTGAGAAACATGTATCAAACTAAGAATGAGAGATTGTGCCACTGGGATCAGATTGAAAGCTTTGATGCTTTCAACATCTCTGCTATACCTAGAGAATTCAATGACTGGGTTGATGCACTGGCCATTTTAGCTACTCTCTTGGTCCCCCACCTAGATTTCAAAGGAGATAGGTACACTATTGAGTTAGTATTTTGACCAAGTGTGCCTGATAATGCTAGTCATTGGCAAGTGTTTAATAATGACAACCAAATCATTGCCTTCTTAGAGCAAAAAGACAACTTTGAATGATTGTATTTTGAAGGCAGTGAACCTAAAAAGGTTGAACTAGCCCTTGAATCAAGTTCAAACATGGATGGAGAGTTCTTACAGCTAAAAGGGAATAAAATTCCCAAAGGCCTAGTTTTCCTTAAGAAACTATTTGAAAAACATGACAGATTCACCAAACAACAGCAAATGGATTCAAGCTCCTCTCATGAGTTTGTTCAAGTAAATCTAGGTACCAAGGAAGATCCCAAGATGGTGAACGTTGGAAAATTCTATACTCTTGAGGAGAGGTTCAAGTTTGATACTTTGCTCAACCATTACATGGACATCTTAGCTTAATCCTATGATTACTTGAAGTCACTCAGGCCTAATGAAATTTGACATGACATTCCTCTCAAGGCTGATTCAGCACCTTACAGGCAAAAGTTCAGACAGTATAATCTAAAGATATCAGGTACCATTTTATCTTAGATACAAAAAATTCTAAATGCTAGAATAATCTTCCCAATCCATCATTCCACATGGATTGCAAATATAGTGCCTGTAAGGAAGAAGAATGGTAAAATTTGCCATTGTGTGGATTTTAGAAACTTGAATCAGTCATCCTTGAAGGATAACTATCCTTTGCCAATCATGGATCAAGTGCTTCAGATAGTGACTAGTTCAAAGATGTTATCAATGCTAGATGACTTCTCAAGATATAATTAGGTTGAAGTTGGTAAGGCATACCAGCACAAGACTACTTTCACCACACCTTGGGGCACGTTTACATATAGAAGGATGCCTTTTGGCTTGATAAATGTTGGCACCACCTTCTAGAGAGCAATGGACCTTGATTTGAAAGATGAGATGGGTAAGCTCATTGTAATTTATCTTGATGACTTGATTTTCATTTCTAAGCATTTCCCAGATCATGTACGCCACTTGAAACAAGTGCTAGAATGATGTCGCTAGAATGGCATTTCCTTAAACCCTAAGAAGTTAGTTTTTGGAGTAATAGAGGGGAAACTTCTCGAACACATTATGTCCAAAGAAGGCATAAATATTTACTCAGACAGAGTCAAGTCTATCCAAGAGCTTACCTTTCCCACAAGTAAGACTGTTGTTCACTCTTTCTTTAGAAAGGTGAATTTCTTATAGAGGTTCATCCTTGAGTTTGCTGAGAAGACTAGACATATTGTAAACATGATGAAGGGAAAGGCCACATTTGGCTATAATGAAGAAGACAAGTCAACATTTGAGGATATCAAGACTGCCATTGCCCACACCCCAATTTTGGTTTGTCCAGATTATAACAAAGATTTCACCATGTACAGTTATGCTTCTGAACACACGCTTTCAGCAATTTTGGTTCAACAAAACCAAGAAGGTGTAGAATCTCTTATTTCCTTCATGATCTGTCCACTCAAATCTCATGAGCTAAAGTACTCAAACATGGAAAAGCATGCTTATGCAGTGGTGAAGGCAGTAAAGCATTTCCACTTCTACATTTTGAATTCACACACTACTACCTTGGTTCCTGATACCACGATTAAATCCATACTAACTCAGCAGTAGTTTGGGACAAAAAGAGGCAATTAGATTGAAAAGATCTAGGAGTTTGATCTATCTATCAAGCCAACCAAGCTGGTATGGGAAAAGGGCCTATGCCAATTAATTGCTAATAACAAGCCAGAGGGAACAGAACATGAAAAATCAGAAGAAGAAGACACACCAATAGTCCTCTTTGTCTCCACCACGAATGAGTGGTATTTAGATATTGCTCATTTCCTTACTTATGGTGAGTTTCTTACTCACCTATCTTACAAAGAAAGAAGGACTATCAGGTTGAAAGCTAAAAATTTTATCCTCTGAGACAACGTCTTATATAGGAGGAGCCTTGATGAAGTTTTCCTTCATTGTGTGGATAAAGAGCAGCAGAGCCAATTTCTAAAGTCCTTCCACACTTTGGCCTATGGAGGACATTTTTTTTTCCCCTGTGACTACCCATAAAATTCTTTGGGCCAAGTATTACTGGCCAACTCTCTTTCAAGATGCATATAAGTGGGTAAGAAAATGTGAATTATGCCAGCAGTTTATTGGGAGACCCAAGTTAGCTGCCCTACCTCTCAAGCCAATAGTCATAGAGGAGCCATTTCGATAATGGGGAATTGATTTTATTGGTGTTGTAAACCCATCTTCAAGTGTTGGATATGATTATGTCCTCATAGCAACAGACTACTTCACCAAGTGGGTGGAAGCAATTCCAACCAAGCATGCTACTTCAGAAGTAGTGTGTAATTTCCTCAAAGAGAACATCATTTCTAGGTTTGGGGTCCCAACCAAGATTGTCACTGGCAATGCAACTTGTTTCACTTCCCAAAAAATTACTCAATTCTATTTTAACTATGGGATCACCCTCTCTCACTCTTCTGATTACTTTCCACAAGGGGATAGACAAGCTGAATCAAGCAATAAGAACTTGGTGACAATCATCAAGAAGCTGGTAGATGACAACCAAAGGACATGGCATAAACCATTGGTTGATGCTCTATGGGTAGACATAATTACACCAAAAAGGGCAATTGGTATGCCTCCTTTCCAACTTCTTTATGGACTCAATGCTGAGATACCAATCACCCTGGAATTGCCAGCATTAAAATTGGCTAAGGCAATTGAAGATCAGAAATATGAAAGCTCCATTGATAAGAGGATCATGTGCCTGACTGAGCTGGATGAGCAGAGAACCATGGTGGTGGACTGAATTTCTGCCCATCAGGGTTTGGTGAAGAAGCTCTTCGACTAGAAAGCTAAGAACCATGATTTCCAGGTTGGAGATCAAGTCCTCCTAGGGATAAGAGGATAGAACCAAAGGGAATGCATGGAAAGTTTGACTCCATATGGAGGGGCCATTTTACTATTAATCAGATCAATGGTGAAAACAATTTCCTATTGAGGTATCAAGATGGCACACCCTTTTTTCTACCTCACAATAAGCAGCATCTGAAGCACTTCAACTCTTGAAGTATCAGATAAGCTCATCTATACATATGTATTTTTGTATAGTCTTTGTTTCTACTTTGTGTCACTCATTTTAGTTTTTTGGAGCCTTTCTGTTTTGTTACATGACTCCATATCCCAATGGCATACTTCAAAGGCACTGGAGATTCTGGTTTCTACTCCCCTCAACTGCTCCAAGTTTTCAACTGAAAGAAGTTCCCCAAATGGAGCTAGATGTTGTCCCCAAAAAATGTCACTCATTTTTGGGGCAACATATAACTATTTTGGTCCTACACAGACCAAAATCCTCTCTCCCCTTTTCAAAAATTGTCCTGAGCATTCAAGTTCTTCATTTTTCAAAAGCTTTTTCAATTAAGAGACCCTGGAGCTACTTTTCTATAGACTCTCCCAGATCTACGAACTCATTTCTACAGACTCTGTAGGTTGGTTTCTATGAACTCTAGAGGAAAGAAATGTGTTCAATAGTTCCAAGGTTCAATGTACAGGTTTTTCATTTTGCCCAGGTTTTTTTCTAAGTCTCAAAGTTGAGTGGAAGCTACCAAGTGTCGTCTGTTGGGACACTTTATAGTTTATTTTCAAGAAGCAACAGAAGATGCCATGTGTCCCTTGTAAATTCCATAATTCCATAATTCCTTCCTTTTATTTCTCTATTTTGAGTAAGGACCGTGGTGGGCCCCAAGCAAATGGCTTAAATTAAGCAGAATGCTCCAAGTGTCACCGCCCGTGTGATTGTTAAAAGTAAACAGAACGTGCCACATATCACATTGTAACTTAGCTGAGTGTGATAAGTGTTAGCATCTACATTTTAAGCTTTTCATAAGTTTTAAATCTTCTTTCAATAAGCTTCTCATAGAATCTCATGGAAAGTGCCAAGTGGTAACAACAAAAAGTTTGTGATTTATTTCTCAAAGAAGCAGAACTTGCCACGTGTCCCCTATGAAGTAAATGGATCATGCCAAGTGTCAACATCTACATGAATCCAAGTGAGTCCTAATGTTTCTATATCATTTATAAATCTCAAAAAAAGTTGCTAGGTGTCATCTTCTATGGGACTCTCAAAGGGTGTCTAAAGTTGCTATAAGTTAAGTAGATGTTGCCACGTGTCCTTGCCTATTTCACAGTGAAACACGCAATGTGTCACTTGTTGAAGATTAGTAGAAAGTGGCCAAAGTAAGTAGTAAAAGAAAAAAGGAATTGCTATGGAAGATGATGGACCCATAGCTGTCAAATTTAGGGCAACCAACTAGCCATTGGATTTCAAATGATGACGGACCTGAACACGTTAAATTTGTGGCAATGGAATAGTTGTTGATATTTATAGGCTTAAACATAGACCCAAATGCATTCAAAGGTCTTAAGGCCAATGATAAAAGGAAGAACCATTGAGAGAAAGGACCAAAAGAACTAAAAAAGGGAAAAGATGGCTCGAGAGCTCAAATTGTAGCAAGAAAGGGGGAAGACCAAAAATATCTATGCAGTAATTATTTTAGTAGGTAGAACAGTCTACAAGGTGGATTCTTGAGCCCTTAAACATTGAAGACACGACCTATTTGTCCCCCTGAGAGTAAAGACAAAATGGACAATGGTGCAAACACCAGGTGATCTAGACCCATGAGTAGACACTTGAGATGAATCAACATGCCACAGTTAAGGCAGTCGCCCTGTTCTAGCATGGCCCTCCTTGAAAAACCTGGAAATGCATTCAAGGCATTGAATGTAGCATGGGCCGCTCCATGGAATAAAGTGTCAAGCCTTTCTTGGCCTCTATATATTGAAGTATCTTATGTCATTTTAAGGGAGATCTCTTTATTATCAGAAGTAAAACTCTACCCAAATTGAAAGGCATTACTGAGACTTTGAGCTCAGATTGTTCATCATATTTCTTTGTTTCAATCAGAAAGCAAGTTACTTTTAGACTTTGTGCTATTATAGCTTGTATCATTCTAAGAGATTATTCTTATGTCTATTTCCTAAGTGTATTCTTGTTTATTCAAATTAACAAGTAGAGCCAATGGAAGTGATAAGGAAGATGTCCTGAAGCCAGTTACTTTCAGACTTTGTGCTGTCATAGTTGTCTTTAGTGTGTGTTTATTTTTTTTTCCTATGTAAAGGACCTTGGGATGACTTTCTGCCCTCATTCTCCTTCATATCTCAATCTTGGGTATTCGAGGTGGAGACTTTGTGCTACATCTCAATCTACTAGTTACTACACTCCCTGTTACCAGTTACTTATCACTACCTGAAAGAACTCCTGCCGTTCCCTGCAAGATCACTTTTGAAAGAAGAGAAGTGCCTTCAATGGCTTCACTAGGATTTTATCCCCTATTTTTGAACATCATCTCTAAGAAAAGAGAGATGGATGGTGTATCCTACCCCTGAGTGTTATTTTTTGCTTATATATATAGTATATAACTACCTCATACTTATAGGGAACCTCCCCTTGATGAGAGGAGAGATTTGTCCCCTATTGATGTAGTAAACTTGCACACCTGGCTGACCAATTTACCTATGCAATGGTTGAAGAGACCTATTTTTCTCACCAGTTAGCTGGTCAACAAAATATTCACCCAACAAGGTGACTGTCATGTATGTACTATGTGATCTTTTACATGTAAACAAGGTGTCTTCGTAATGTCTATAGATAGCCATCAAGATTTGTTAAAATCTGTATTTGGCCCCATATTATGGTCATGTTCTATGGTTTTTCCCTCATGCGTATCATTACCTTATGCTAAATACCATTCTTAGCCTATTATGTAGAGATAAGTTCTCATAACCACATCAGGTCTATTGAGTCAAATCAAGTAAATGGAGTGTGTATACACATAATATTTTCAATGTTAATCAATTAATGATGGTTTCTATCTTGTAGGAACCCACCAAATCTCAATATCTCTGAGTAAATGACTTAAAGCATGTATCGAGAAAGGGGTGGGTAGACCATTAGTGTTTCATAGGATTTGTTGTCCTTTTTTTCCATTTGATATCTACACACTTATCTACTAAAACCATTCCCCTAAGTTTTGCCTCCTATTTTTCACTTTCCTCTAGTATTTTACCATCTTCATTATTTTCATAACCTAAACCAATTTTTGGTAGTTTACATGACATATTCAACCACATCGACCTTATATCCTTATTGGTAAAACTTATTAGGGACTAGGTCAACCGATGGCCAACCTAGTCCATGACCTAGTTTGTTTTTGTTAATTATGATACTAGGTCGACTGGTTTGACCTTGTCAGCCTAAAATTTAAAAAGGGTTTAGGGATAGATCTACCTATATAAACACATTCATTTTTCCATTGTTAAGGAGATAACAATAGTTAATTATTCATTTGCACTTCTTTATAGTCTACTCTTCCACCATTCTACTTGAGGAGTCTTAACTCAAGATTTCTAATTGGAGAAGAATCTTGTCTTATAGAGAAGTCTTGGATGATTTGGCCTTTTTTAGTGATCCTTAAAAACCATAAAAAACTCTTTTGAAACACCTTTGTCCAAGGGAGAGATTTACTCTTGATAGGTTCATCTTCAAGGTAAGTATCTCCAACTTTGCTCCTCTCTTTAGTAGATAGAAGTAGCATAAGTAATGGCTTTTGAATATATTGCTCTCTCTATATATTAGGGTTTTACCTCTACTATGATTAAATGAGATTATATTATGAATGTTTAAATTTATTTTTTATTAACTCCATTTATACCATAAGCTTTGGTGAACACTATATTAGACTTTGATTTACTTGTTAATAGTTTAGTGAATATGAAAACATAGGACCTAGCTAGGGTTACTACGTAGTTTTGCTTGACTAGAGGCTTTAAAACCCTCCCTAATGATATTATTGTGGTAATAGATCCATTTTATAGGTTTAGAGGCTCAATATTATTCATGGCCCTGATTATCAAATGTATCCCCAATCAGAAGTGTAAGTAGGATTTATCTTCTTTGATTTAGGATGTATTTGTAGATTTGCTACATTTCCCATTGCATACATAGTATTGGCTATTGGGATGGGATGTATAAGGTTGATATACCTTAAGGAGAATCATAAGGGTCTATAAATAAACATGGGGTATGGATATAGTAAGGATAAACACCACCAACTCTCCTTAAGGAAGATAGGCTCAAGACTAGATTTTAATAGAAATACTGACTATGATTGTTGGGTTGGAAGAACCCTAATAGAATGATGAGGTTATGAAAATACTCATAAGATTAGAAAGATAAATTAGAGGCCACAAAAATGATAAGGGAACCCATGATAATAATAGAGAATCAAATCCCACCTCTTAAGTGGTCACACATAGTCAAGAGGCCTAGGATCACCACCTACAAGGGTGACTATAGAAGTAGGACATATTGAGAAAAGGAGAAAATTTTAGGGTTTTTTGAGTGTATGGGGTGATAAAAGATTGAAAAATCCATATAAGTATGATAAATTATGATTAATGGATAAAGGATCTTCACAAAATAATACTCACCTCTCATCTCTCACATAGTCCAGGCAAACTTAAGACAACCTACATGCATGTTCACATAAAAGGACCAATGTGTGTTGAACCATATCCAAAGAGGTGAAGTGTAATTATGAGAATAAACACCTATGACTTTTTATTTTAAGTCCATAAATATATAATCAATATCTTGGACATATACTATGGAAAAGGGGCTTAATGGCCTAATTAGGCCTAATAGGCCTAAACTGGTACTTACAGGCCTATACTTGAATTGAAGGCATTTACATGATTAATGACTATTTGGGGTTGAATTTTTTTGAAGGAAAGTAAAATATTCATGATAAAGGTTACAAGATGTTAATATCCTCAAATTAGAGTAGGTAGGCACCAAAACTAAGCCTTAGGGATACACAAACCTAATTGCTCACAAAACCTAGGCCTGACTACAAGAGCATATGGAGATATGCAAATAGAATATTTAAGAGGTTTATAGTTCAAGGAATGATAAAAAAATATTGAGATAATGGTATATGGGTTTCAAATCCATCAAAACTATACTAGGGAGATAAAAGACTACATAAGTCCTTAACACTAACCAATCAAACATTCGGGCATAACAATGATAGAGACTCAAGGACATGCTTAAGAGAGAAGGAGACTAAAATGTGGTCTAAACATATGGGTTCAAGTATAGAGGGAGTAAAAAAAGGGATAAATGTATTATGGTGACATTAGAGACACCAATCTACCTATAATATCCCTAAAACTCATATTAAGAGTGTAAGACCTAAAGCCTTCTTGAGTCCTCAAGACCACATCTCCATTGTGATGACTGACTCAAACCCTAAAAAAAAATAAAGGATATGATAATAAGTGT
Organism: Torreya grandis; assembly: GCA_037957365.1. Classification (NCBI taxonomy): domain Eukaryota; kingdom Viridiplantae; phylum Streptophyta; class Pinopsida; order Cupressales; family Taxaceae; genus Torreya; species Torreya grandis. Next base: position 330,240 of record JARHVA010005657.1, on the reverse strand, counting down.
GATCATTAATTATGTCTTGAAGGAGGTATTTGAAATAAATTAATATAGGGAAATAGTTTTAACATCCTCTCATGCTCTACATTACTAATCATCCACCTAAAGCTACTGATTCAAATGCTCATATCTTTCATAAAAAAATGACTCAGAGCTAGTGATCATAAGGGAGTTGAAAAACCCTATACACTCAAAACCCATGATTTAAATATTTGGATTAAGGGTCCCATGTCTATGAACCATCATTAAGACTGCAACCATCCTTAGAAAGCTTGTAAAGGAAGGAAGGTCTGCCAACTTGCACTTAATACTCACTATACAAGATGCATGGGACCAAGAGATATTTAGGATATTTGAGGGGGTATATGGATAAATGTTCATGGCACAAAGTTTTCATTTGGAGGTCTATAATTTGTGAACCATCATTAAGATGGTAAACCTCCAAAACCCTACATAAACCCTAAGATAGACCTGATTGGAAAAAAATTGATATATTTGTAATTAAATAACCTAAATTGGCTTGGAAAACACTTGAATCACATAGTACAATCAAAATAGGTCATGTTTATGGTACTAGATTGTATAGATTGTTGTATAAACTTGTTAAAAATAGTACTATTGTAAGGATTTGAGCATATAATAAGGTACATAAATATTTAATAAGTTTAAAATAATTAGCAAAGGTAGTGTGGGACATATTCCAACATATAAAATCATAAAATTCTCACAAATATAACTAGAAATTATTTTAAAAGTATGCACCAAATGACCAGTCTGCAAATGCAAGGAGGTGGCTTAGTCGTCTAAGTAAGGTAAAGTTGCAGGTGTACGCTATTTATAAAGCTTAAGTCTTGGTATAGTATGTTGATTCAGACCTAGAACATGTCCATATTTCTTATTATTAATGCCTTATGCAGGTTTTTTGGCCATTCAAGTAACAAACATCATGTGACTAGGCCTAATTACCTAACAGGGTTACTTTGGTAAAAAAAGTTGCATATTGGCATAGAGGGATATTGGAAGAGTCAATGCAAGGCCATCACCACCTTGTAACTACCTCATAAAGGCCAATAGATACACCTCATAGTCATCATGGAGGATAATGTAGTTTCCAAGTCATATTTGCATGCATAAAAGGAAGTGGACTACTCAATGACTTATAAATGCTGAATGGACCAAATTTACACCTTGTAATTGCCAAGGGAGAAATTATTAACCATATTTGGCATGGACATGCCTTGAATTAGGTCAACCAAGTTTGTACCAGCTTCCATCACTCCACTTCAATGCCCAAAGTTTCCCACTGAAGACCACAAATGCATAGAGAGAGTATGAGGACTATTATGGCTACTCTAACTATTGTGTGAGTAGACTATAGTCATTTATGACCTCTACATGTCACCTCCATGAAAATTTCCCTGTCTTTCTCTTACCATTGTTCTATATTAAGATCTTAGGCCATTGTAAGGCATCCTTCACAAAATTATGAGGAAACTCTACCTAGATTCGTATCTTTTAGACCTCTTGGACTGATATATGGGTTGTTACAACTTCTTCAAGTTAGTTTATAGTGTCTTATGCTTGTTTGATTTGGATATGTGTTAGGTTTATCTCCCTTAGTAGGTCCTTGACTCACCTAGATGCTAGTAGGTTATTTTATGTAAGTCATATGATGTTTTAAAGGTTTGTGATTGTATTTTAAGTGTAACCTAGTTAGAAGTATCTCAAGATATTCCTCTCATCCATCACCTCCAAGTTGTATCCATTCACCACGACCTTCATGTGAAGCACTATTGCATATAATCCTTAGAGAGAGAATGTTTCATTTTAGGTTTTGTTCATAAGTGTTGTTAGAGATCACATAGAGTGGACAACTATATTGGTGAATCAACATCTTTAGATTATGTTTCCTTTTATGCATTCATTCTATCCCTTTTCACCCCAATAATTATTAGGTCTTAGTGATTTGATATAAATGGATTCACCAGGGGAGATAGCCCCATAATATATAGGTTTATCTTAGCCCTAGGTCACCCACATCCTTGGGCTAATCCCATATTACCCCAAACTTGGAGGTAGGCATGAATAACCTTTTCCTAGGGTGTAGTTTGGAGTGTTAATATGTCTATAGAAGGAGGGAGAGATATGAGATGACAATCTACAAGCTTATTAAGTAGCAAAGCTAAAGGATTAAGTAATCACATAAATTGTCTCCTTTCCTCCTCCACATGTCCCTTTATCAGGAGGTAGATCAACCAATGGTTCCTTCATAGGATCAGTGTGGGAGAGATTAGTCTAGATAGAGGGTACATTAGGAGAAGGACTTTGACTAGTTGTTGACTTATGTGAAGGTAGATGAACCACACATTACATAAAAGGAATAATATGCAATGTCTCAAACCTCTTAGTATAACCTTTATAAAAATTAGGGGAAAGAGATCTTGGTGTGTCTTTTTGAAAGGTAATGATCTCATAATTATAAATCTATGTAAGTTTTTACTTGAGAGCAAAATAATCATTAACTCAATGCCTGTTAATAGAATGGTAAGTACAAAAGGGTTATCCTTTTACCTTTTCAAATCTATGTGGTATATGTTAGTAATTAGGATGAAGGTTTATCATTCATTTATGTAATAGAAAATGTAATATATCATGTGTTCTATCTCTTAACCAATCAAATTGAAGTGGTTACCTTTTAGTAGAGGCATATGGTTTGACTGTAGGAGGTACTATGTATGTGGAATCTTTTCCTATATATAAAATTCTACTATTTATTATTTTAAGGTATTTTTGGGGGTTTAGATGGTAGTTGAAGTGGTTCCTAACCCTTTTAGGTTATTTTCTTTGCTTTGGGAAAATTATTTTTAACATGTTTGGTTTTGGGTGGGATAACTGATAATTATGTTTTAGTATTTATCAAATCACATGCATATTTATGTACATCCAAATATAAAATATCAAGTGAAGTAAAGGGCTTATGCAATGCTCTTTCTCTGTGTGAAGAAAAAAGACACCTACTAAAAATGATTTATACTTCTAAGTCTGAGGGGGTGTAGTGTAAGGAATGCAAGATATCCTTATATCTAATGGCATAGTATTGAAGGGATTCATCCTTATTTTATGTTAAGGAATGCAAGTGTTCCAATGGTATTTTGGGTAATGTGTGTTTATGGAAATGAGATAAGAATACACCCTCAAGTTTTTTAAAGGTTGAAAAGGAATTATTAAGTAGTGTATAGAACCAATAGAGAGCCTCTTGAGCTAAACTTCTATGGAAAGATTTTAATAAAAAATGTTTATCTTTAGCCTAATATTTAAAGGAGTGTATATATTATTTTAAATGATTTACAAGATCTCCTTTGCCATAAAAGGAAGAGAACATATATATGATAAAGGTGGAAAGATATGGATAATTAAAAACATCTTTAGAAATGGGTTGGTCTTCCAAAATATTATCATTAAAATTAACCTCATAGGAGGAAACTTGCAACCTAAGAATAGTCATTTGTTTTTTAATATACCCCATGGTAGTCATTAGAGATACCATATTAGTAGGAAGTATTTGTAAAGGGGTTGAAAAAATTATTAGAGGTTGTAATTTTCCATCCCTATGGACCATATGAATAATAGGATCTATACCCCCTTCATTGTATTTTAGTATAGGATCATCACATGATTTATAAATATTAATTAGATGAGCATCCATTGATAAAAAACAACTATATCATGTCAGATATCATGAAGATTAATACCAATCTATTGGGTACTATTTATTACTATACTTGCACCTTTGTGAAGCTAGTTTTGAGTCTTCACAGTCTGAAGTAACATGGAGATAATCCTAGGCTGTGGGTGGCCTAATAGATGGATTGAATCTTTATTTTCTAAGGGATAGCTCCCCTTGATGTATCAGTTAGGATTCCTCCTCTACACTACCAGCTTGTAAGGGAAAAGGGCAGAAGGTAAACTAAAAATAAAACCTATCAAACTAGGGTGATACACCAAAATGTGACTTCCACTTGTGTAACATACACTATGAAGGCTAAATAAGAACATAAATCTGATTGCATGTTACAACCCCATTGGGTTTGACTTAGAAAAATGTGATAATCTTTTTTATTTAATTTAATCAGGACATTCCTTCATTATAATTCACCATGAGATTCTAATTAGTGATCCAGATATAACACTAAGTATATTAACTATAAATTAAGCATGTGACATCTAACAATCAATGATCACTAATAACATATAAACATGCCATAACCAAATAAGGAAAGTAATTACAAATACCTAGCCCTAGCTAGTATAATGATACAACCACTACTACTAAAGTATAAATAATTAAATAGTTACATCTCATCAGATTAATGTCTCAATAATAATAAATACAATAAAATGTACAAAATACAAGATACAAAGCTCCATGGAGCATGAGTTCCTGAACTTCAATATGTCTGGCAATCTCAAGTGTTATCTCCAATAAGTATTGTTGTGGGGAGGGAGAACATCTAAGTAATTTTACACATCAACAATGGACCATTGACCCCATGCACAATTCCCATCAGGAAATGACCCTCCTTTCATGGACGAGTAGATAGTGATGATATATGAATCTAGAGAGACAAACTAGTACCTGTGTGCTATATGATTTCTAAAATTAAACATGTAGTGTCAAGATACCACAAAAACATGTAAATCATTTACATGAAATGACAATGTCTCACTAATAATACTTGGCCAAGTTTTTTAATAGTTATTGATCTCTAAGATCAATCAATTTCATACACACCACTTGATTAGATTACCTTCATCTAACATTGTGATGCTAATAAGACAGTGAAGTTCATCTCAATATTTACTTAGTATCAACAATGCAAGATTTAGTTAACATATATATAACCATTAGTTTCATATAGATTACTTCCTACTAATAATCACAAAACATGATAATCACTTGAATAATCAAATGCAGACATTTAGTACATCAAATATATAAATGAATCTTCACAATATCATTTATTACATAATTAATAAGAAAATAAGTGCATATTATACCAAGCGGGTATAATATTTATGTTAGGTTGCATATTGTAATTTCCACAAGCAAAAACAATACAATACTTCATAATAAATGTTATAAAACATGTTATTCATATAAATAACCAACATGCATACATTTAGTCCATTAAACATATGAATATATCTAGACATAATTATAGTTTGTACCATCAGGTATAACATACATTTAGACTATAGTTTTCAAACATAATACACTCTATAAAATCCCATAATATCATGGTTCATTGTTTATGAGGATACTTCTCAATCACAAATAACCAGTCTTATAATTTCAAGAATCCAAAGTCTCATAATATTAAGTAAGCAAGTACGGTTTATACCAATCATTTATATCCTATGCTTAAACTAAATAATCTAATCTTTGTAAGTATATTCAAATACATAATATGTTCTAAGACAAATAATATACCATAGTCCATCAACTTCCATGGATACACTATTCCATTTCAACAACCAGTCATGATAGACAAAATCATAAATCTCTTGGAGGACATATTCATTCATTTAAACCATTTATTATATTTTTAGAAGGATATTATTCCTACAAGTATAGTTTCCCATCCTTTAGAACCATATGTTTTATTTTAAAAATCCATTAAACTATATGTAGGCATATGACCCAATACACCTATATATATTTTAATTTTATAGGAATACTTAAGTCCATATATGGGTGTATTTATATTTATACATCCTTGTACACATTAACTATATTGGTACTATGTATCACATACAATTACTCATCAAAATATAAATACTATAATAATGTTCATTTAAATTTCTTAACCAAGAACTCCATATGATTTCAACAATCATTACAATGTATTGATGATATTTTATAAGATAAGGGGTTCAACCAAGTAATACTCCATAATTTTTTACCCTATGATTTCGAACCAAGTTTTGCATTCCTGAGGATGACTGAGGTAGCTCAAATGATACATTAGATAAGAAACATCTACACAAACAATCTAGAAATGGTAAATATGTCTTCCTGAGGAACTCAACATTCTAAAATCTGAATAAATTTAAGGCTAAACCTAAAATATAACATGATATTTTTTTATATGTAATTTATCATGAGAAGTGAACACTATATACCAAGTGTATTTCTATCAAATAACCATAGAAATATACTTTCTTGCATGTCAAGAGATTTATAAAACTATCACAGGTAGTTTAAAGTCATTATTCGTAAAATCTTAGTAAGTTCAACATGCCATCCCTTATAATTTACAGCTTCTCCAGTTGTCAAAAATCTTTAAAAAAGGGGAAATAGATACTCTATGATTTGTGATAATTTTGGCAGCTAGAATTACAGTGATCATGCTGTGAAAAGGATCTAAAATAGATTTGTTCTGATATTTAACCTTAATACTAGGGATTTTATTTATTTTGAGAAATTAAAATAATGCCACCAAGTTTGAGGTGAAACAGGTCAAGAGTTAGAATCTCAACAAATATATTAATCCACTACGATAATTATATTAACCCATTGAGATAATTTCCTTTGAACATCGACTACCATAAACTATAGTGTAAACCACTCCAAGTCAAGACTAAATTCAACATAAAAGCCTTTAGATGTCTTCTCGTGAAGGGATCGCACTCACACTTAGATGATAGCTAATAATATTGAGGGAGGGGTATATGATGTGTAAGTAAATGATGAGAGAAAGCATATCACTAAACTAGTTATATAGATTTCTAAATTGATCAGAAAGCACTAGTACAAAAATCATTGTATGAAATCATTTCATTATATATATATATATATATATATATATATATATATATATTAGACTATGCAGTGATTCATATTAATATTACAACATGAGAATATAATTAGTGTTCAACATATCAATATTAATAATGCAATGATTAAGTGAAACCTAGTGAAATTTATATTACTATTATGCAGCAATTATATGACGCTATGTATCTATATAGTGCATTTGTATATATATAAATAGAGTGTTCAATATGAAATCATTGTATATATAACTATAACTAAGTCTCTAAAAATCAATCTAGATTGCTAGCATAATTAAATTCACAAAACCTAAAATATAAAGAATTTAGTTGCATTGCCTACCTGGCAATATGTTCAGCTGTCCTTTTTGATTTCTTGTTTTCTCTCCTTCTCCAACCTCTTTTCTCTTATGTGTTGTGCCCCTTCCTTTTTCATTCCCCAATTGCACCATACCTCTTTTCATTTTATAAGTTGATTTCTTTAAAGCTTTGTTTTTTCTTCAAGATTTTCCTTATGAGTGGTGCGCTTTACTTTAAACCTTTTTTTTTTTAATTTATTTGATTTTTACTTTCTTTGTGTTTCTGTGTTTTTATTTATTTTATTTCCATTTTCATTATTTTTTATATTTCCTAATTTAACTTAATAATAAGTAATTATTAAGTACAAATAATTAGTCGTAATGACACAATAAGAATGTGAATTAATAATGATACTAATAATATAAAGTCATCAACCTTTTGTTATCAATTATATTAAGGCAATAAAGCCAAATAATGATATTCCCAAATATCATAAAGATAACTAGTTAACAAACGTGGGGTTAGCCTAATTACAATAGTAACCCACTACTAACTATGCAATTTTACATTCACAAAAACATCAATAATTATGACTCTAATAGCATATCATAATCATACCAGGTTAATTTCACATATACATTAACTTTGATAACACACATCTAACCAAGCATAAACAATTAGCTAAATTCAAACAACATAGAAAACATACTAATGCTAATAAATCAAACATTGCATATAACATATATTGTCTAATGTGGTGTGTGTAGGGTTCCAACTATTCCTCTATCATCCCCCAACAAATCCATCTACATCAACCTCTCCAGTGATGCTCTTCCTCTGCCAAAATTTGAGGGATGAATCTCTCTTGCATTAACCTCACAACAAGCAAGTAGTTATTCCATAATACCATGACATATATACATCATAAAATATAGCCAAAATAACAACTCATCATGATCATAATGTAAAAATATACACTACAACTAACTCATAATAGTGAGATTATGAAACCAAAGAAACATACCATTGCCCCATAACAACATATGACTTACATCTTAGATAGTAATAATTAAATCAAATTAACAACTATAGATAATCCTTGGATAATCAAGTAACTTTGATTAGCGAGAAACCAGGATGTAACATCCTTCTCCCTAAAGTTAGCCATCATCCTGGATGACACTTATTCAAACATAAGTTATGGATTAAAAACATTGTTCAACTGAGAAATAACATAGTATAAAGTATAGCTAAAAAATGACAAAAAATGGGAAGATGAAGGGAATGAAGGGCTCTACTAGGGTTACCTAACATACGTAGGAATGTATCTTCAACAACGATGGTAATTGTTTGGTAGAATAAACACATGCTCAAGTTTTTATAAAGTAGGGGATGCAAAAAAAGATCAGGGGTGAAGTTTGCATTGGGTCAGAGAAAGTTTTCAGGCAAATTGACCTAGGATTCATAGGGGAGAAATAGGGACAGTTTGACATTGAGCTTCATAGCATGGGGTTCAAAGACTTCATATTAGAATCCGTGATGAATGAATGGACGAAGAGGTGTATGCACAATTACCTACACCTTAGGGGTATTGAGAAGGGATCAAATGTGAAGTTTTTTGTAGATCAGAAAACACTAGGTGTAAATGGATTCAAAATGGGAAGGTAAATTCTAAGATAATGTAGCATGAGGTAGAGATTGAAATGATTGAATCCCAAGGATGGTCAAAACACTTTGATCATCACTGAATGATCCAAAAGAAGGACATGGTAATGCATAAATAGTGGTTTTTTGGGATGGAGGTAAAGTATTTGACAAAATGTCTAAATGAGAAAACATAACAACTGAACACCTACAATACTAATTAATGGTATGCTCCTTGTTTGGGGTTTCAAATTATTTTTGGGTAAAAGGGACTGAGGTTGTGATAGATCTAAAATAGAGGCTGGAGTCCTCTTTAGATATTTGAGCTGAATTTTAGTGTTTAGTTTATCAAGGTAAGGAAATGCATAAGTTTTTTCCATTGTCTTATTATTCTTTGGGAAAAGATTTAATTATTTCCATGACCTATAGATTGCTGGAAGGGGTGAATGTTCCAAAACATTCTTCCAACCCAAAACCTAAATCCTTCAAAGATGTATTCAAAAATTTTGCCCCCATTTCAAAATAGATAAAAAGTGTTTCTCCTCCTCAAATCTACATTATCGACCAAGCAAAGGAGGTCCCTGCTATAGATATCTAAAATGAAGCAGTGGATGAATATATTATTACTTTGGCTAAAGATTCAATCATTTGTAGATTTAATGGTATATGGATGTCTACAATTGCTTTATATAATTAGGTTCATGAAACATGGTCAAAACATTGTTTAATTTCTTTGTGTTCTATGGGTTTTTTTTTTGTCTATTACCATGATCAATAAGATTACCAAAAATGGATCTCAAAAGGTCCCTGTTTTTGGGGCAATGTAGGCTTATTCATCACTCCTTGGTTTTTGGATTTCAACCTGGTGTACCCAAAAAATGTCCCTCATTTTTAGGACAACATATAAACTATTTTGGTCTTGCAAGACCAAAATATCTCTTCCCATTTCAAAAAATTATTCTAAACTTTCAAAATTGGGAATCATTCAAGATTTTTTAGCTAAAGGACTAACAGATTCAAAGGCCTCTATAGGCAAGTTCAATCAAAATAACCAATTTCCAATACTTAGTCATTTTCAAGACTAGTTCAACACCTTGGTTCAACCAAAAGAATCTATCAGCAAGCTTTTATGCAATGTTTGAACCATTAAACCATTGAACCTTGAATCATTTTTAGTTTAAAGGTTCAACAGGTTCAAAGGTTCAATGACGTCAATAGGTTTCAAGAATTAAGAGCTTTTGTCAAGGTTAAAAGTTCAATCACTTCAGATTTAATGGCTTCAAGACACTTGTCAATAAGAAAAAGACTTGAACCATTGAACCGTTGAACCATTGGACCACTCGAGTTCAAAGGTTCAACAGGTTCAATGGCGGTTGGTTCAATCAGTCAGTTCAAGTGATAGGTTTAAAGGAGTGCCCCAAGAGTTAAAGATACAAGTGCCCTTGTAGAGGGAATTTCTATGGCAAAAGTAACTATGGCAAGAAAATAAAGCCCAAAACAAAATCCCGATAGAGCCCAATAGATGCTGCCATGTGTCGTCTGTCGAGCCCCATTTTACTTTGTTTCTAAGAGCTACGGGAGTTGCCACCTATCCCTTGTAAGAGAAGTGGAACGTGACAAGTGTCTACATCTGCATGAATCTAAATAAGTTTTAAGTGTATCTACAATGTTTCTAAATCATAATGGATGCTACCATGTGTCTTCACCTATTTCACAATGGATGCTACCATGTGTCACCTATTGAGGTCCATAGAAAATTGACTAAGGTAAAGCCAAAGGATAAATAACCCTTTCGGAGGACACTTGGAAACCAAAGTAGACTGTTGCAAAAATCTAAAAGGTCACTTTGGAGCTCAAACAGTCCTTGCAAAAGGTAGGTGGGGAACAAACGAACCAATTCAAAGGCTGAAAGAGCAAGGGAGTTCCTTTGGAAAAGTTCTCGTGGAAAAGTTGCAAAAGAAACAATTCCTTCAGACAAATTGTCTAAAAGAATTTCTTCAGACTTTTTCTCTAAAAGAAAAGTCCCCTGAAATAGAAAACTTGCTAAGCCACCATGTGTCCCTCAAAAAGTCACAGCAGAAGCCGCCACGTGTCTTCTATTGAGACACAGTTTCAAAGCAGTGGAACGTGCCACATGTCTTCTTCAAAACTCAATGGAAATTGCCACGTGTTGACATCCATAGTTTCTTCCTCTGATCTCTTTGTTAAGTAAGGATTATGATGGGCTCCTAGTAAGCCATTGAAGTAAGCAAAAGCTGCCAAGTCTCATCCTCTGTAGGATTCTCAAAAGAAAAGCAGAAGCTGCCACATGTCCTGTTATAACTCTATAGAGCATGACAAGTGTCTGTATCTACATTTTGAGTTTCTTATAGATTTCAAAGCTTCTTTCAATAAAAAATTCTTAGAGTCCCACAGATGTCGCCACATGTCCTTGCCTATTTTGTAGCAGAATGTGCCACGCGTCAATTGTTAAGACTAGCAGAAAGTGACTAAAGAATAGAGTATCAAATTGAACCAAAGACCTAATTTAATAACCAAAAAATGAGGAACGATGAAGAAGGACCAAAAATATTCATGCACAAGATATGTTTCTAGAAACAGACCACCAGATGAACATTGGAGAACATGACATTCAATGGTGTGACCCATTTCTCTACATTGAGAAAAGCAAATGGGCAATTACACCATATTCCAACATATCTTCTTGATAGAATTTAAAATGTATTGAATGCAATATGATGCGTTATTGTTCCCAAGTCTTTCTTGGAGAGGCTATATAAGGGACTCTCTTTTATTTGTTATAGATATAGATCTCTCTGTTACCAAAAACTAATTTTTGCCCAAATTGAAAGGCACTACTGAGACTTTGAGCTCAGATTGTTGATCATATTTTGTTATTGGAATAAAAAAGTGAGTGACTTTTTAGACTTTGTGTTGTAATAACTTGGTTGTTGGAGAAATTGTTCTTATGTCTATTTCCTTAATGTGATTTTTGTCCCTTTAATTAAATAAGTAGAGCTACTGGAGGTGACAAATAAGGTGTACTGAAGCCAATTACTTTCAGACTTTGTGCTGTCATAATTGTCTTTAGTGTGTGTTTATTTTTTTTTCTATGTAAAGAACCTTGGGATGAATTTTTGCCCTCATTATTCTTCATATTTCACTCTTTGGCAGTTGAGGTGGAAACTTTGTGCCTCATTTCATCCTGTTGTGTTACTATACCCTGTTATACTTACTTGTCTTCACCAGAAAGATTCCTTTTGTCTGCTGAACAACACTTCTGAAAGAAGAAGAGTGTCTTCTATCATTTCATCAAGATTTATCCTTTGATTCACACACATCATCTCTGAAAAAAGAGAGATGGATGGTTTATCCTACCCTTGAGTGTTAATTTCTATATATATATATATATATATTATATAGTACTTGCATATCTACAGGGAACCTCCCCTTGATGAGAGGAGAGATTAGTCCCCTTTTGATGTGGTAAACCTACACATTTGGATAACCAATATTCCTACTATGGATGATCAGACCTATTTTGTTTTTTAGTACGCTGATTGACAAAATTTTCAACCAACAATTTTTGGTGACTCTGCTGGGGATAGTTATGTGCATTCTGAAGCCTCAAGTTTCAGATTGAAGCAGTCCCTACCCTTATCCATTATAGACTCCACTACATTTCTATATCTTACCCATTATTATTATAGCCTTACCATCTCCCTCCACCCTCACACAAATTGGGAAAGAAAGCATAGTTTAAAACCTCAAGATTTAACCTGAAGCAAGGTCAATTCTTTTCCATTTTTGTTTCACAACTTGGCAGATTCAAGGTATACATGAAGCCAAAGGGCTAAGGGTATTGTTGACCATGTATTTGAGTTAGTACAACAAATTAATTTTGATTTGCCTCCTTCATCATCTCATCTCCAATGAACTAAGATCTTTCCTCTTATTAAATTCAGGTCTTCATTACCAAGTGAAAAATCCACTTCTGCTATTAATAAAGCTTTGCCAATAATTACTCTTTTGAGATTTGTTATTCCTCCTTTTCATAGTCATACAATGGAAATTTAAGGCTCTTGGGGTAATTCTTTTGGCCCTCTCAATCTTACTCCACCTCTACATGAGCTCCCACACAATTCGAGGAAGAATTTCCTCAAATTCTATGGTGATGGGAAAGTTCATCTTGATGAACACATTGCAGCCTTTAACATAGCCTATGGTGTAATTAGAGTAGAATTTGAGGATGTGGTAGTCAGATTATTTGTAGAAACATTACAAGATGCTATTGTAGATTGGTTTTACCATCTACAAGCTCGGTTAGTAACTAATTGGAACACCCTAAAAGCTAAGTTTGAAGCCAAATTCAAGCCTGTGGAAGATGCACATGCCCTTTTGGCTCAACTTACATAGATGAAGAAAGAGCCTCATGAACCAATGAGAGACTTCATAGCCAAGTTTGACAAACTAAGAAATAGGATTCCTGTAATTTCTTGACCTACAGCTAAGAATCTCAAATGCTTCTTCATTAATTCTTAGTTACTTGAAGTGAGTTTCCTTTTAAGACGTGCTCGTCAAATAGACCTTGTTGTAGCTCAAGATTTGGCCATTGAGGTAGAAGATGATCTCATCTTGGCAAGAAAGATAACAAGAGATCCAAATAGAAATAGACCCTCATCATCTTCTGAATATCCATCTATAGGCACCACTGATCCAATGGTGCAGAAGTTGGTAAATGAGTTGCTTGCTCTTAAAAAGCAAATGGCGCAAAGAATGTCTTCTGCTCCTTCATACAGAGATATGCCAAGGAGGACATTTCTAAATTATTCATACCAAGGCAATGTTGCTAGGAATCAAGGGAAACTAAATCATCTTCCTCCCCCACAAGGGAAACTTGCTATTGAAGCTCCCCTAGCCAATTCAGTAATGGGATATCTTGAAGCAGAATCGGATTTCTCTTTTCAACCTGAATTGAGTTAGGAAAATGATGCTGATCTCCTCATATAAAACTAAGAAGAATTAGTTGGTGACTCCAACGTTAGTTTCTTGAATTACCAAGATGAACCTAGAAGTAAAGGAGAAGCTTTTGATGGATCATATGCAGTGTTTACCAGGTCTAAGAATTAGTTAGCCCAACAAGCTGATAAAGGGAAAATAGAGGAGCAACCTCAACCAACAATTTCAATTGCTAAATGTGGAACCTCTCTACCTTTCTAGCCAAAAGATCTGGTGATCACTAAGAAGGTAAGTACATCAATTTCACCTTCACCTTTAACTTCAATTTCACAAATCAGTCCTTCCTCCTTTACAAATCAAAAAAGTTGAATTACCTTCCTCTATTCCTAGTCCATTTCAGTCATTTGACATAATTGATCATGTCAAGAAAACCAAAATTCAAATGACTGAGTTTGATTATTTACAACCCAATTTCAAGTAGTTGAATAGGTTAGTTGAGTGTTTGAAGAATAAGGTTGTCCCTACAGGACAAGATGCTAAGAAGGTAACCCCTGATTCCCCAAAGAACATGCCCATTCTAAATAATCTTGTTATTACTCCTCTGGATGCCCTTGGGAAAATATAACCTTTCTATGTTTCCCTATTGATAAATGGTCATAAGTTGAGTAATTGCATCATAGATTCAAGTGCATCTGACAATGTCATGCTAGCCAAAGTAGTAGAATCTCTTGATCTCACACTGACCAAAAAATTTGGTAGATGTTTCTCCATGGAAAACAAACAAGTACCTCTGTTGGGACAAATCAAAGATGCCTAATTTGCATTTACAGCCTTTTCAGACAAAAGAATCAAGATGATAGTTCTGGTGGCTGATGTTCCAGCATACTATGGTATTCTACTTGGACAAAATTTCTACAAGAATGTTGGTGGAGAATTGAGCATGGATCTATCTGAAGTAAAGATCCCTGTCAAAGGCAACATGTAGACGCTGCTTCCTGAAAAAGAATCAAAATATATTGTCACTCAGACATCAGCCCCTAAAGCTCAAATTCTATTTTAGTCTTTAGGCATGGGTAACTATTTTGTATCTACAGACGAAGTTCATGAAGCATCTGATAAAGTTCTTGAAAGTGTCAATCTTGAAATTAGTTCAATTGGAACAATAGAAGAATTGGTAGTTTACAATATAGATAGAGAAGTATCTTCCCTCTCTAATGAAGGAAAATCTAAAGAAAAATCAGTATCCAATGAGGTATGGACTCTGAAATTTGATGGTAACTGCTCCTCTACCGGTTCAAAAGCTGGGATTGTGTTGATATCTCCCCAAGGATATATTTTTTCTTCATCTTACAAATTACAATTCAACAACACTAATAACACAACTGAATATGAATCTCTATTGCTTGGATTGAAGGCTACCCGAGACAAAGGTATCAAGCTCCTTCATGCCAAAAGAGATGCTGAATTAGTGGTTTGTTAGGTGAGAAACTTATACCAAACCAAGAATGAAAGATTGCGCCACTACCGCAACTTAGTATGGGACCAAATTGAAAGATTTGATGCTTTCAACATTTCTATAGGAAATCTAATGATAGAGCTAATGCACTTGTTGTTTTAGCAACTCTCTTAATTCCTCACTCAGATTTCACAAGAAACAAGTATACTATTGATCTAGTCTTTAGACTAAGCATTCTTGATAATGCTAATCATTGACAAGTATTCAATGATAACCATCAAATCATTGCCTTCTTGGAATGAAGAGACAACTTTGAACAACTACATTTTAAAGGTAGTAAACCTCAGAAGTGTGAATCAGTCCCTGAATTAAGTTTAGATACAAATGAAGAATTCTTACAACTCAAAGGAAATAAAATTTTGAAAGGCCTGGTTTCTCTTGAGAAACTATTTAACAAGCATAATAGATTCATCAAACAGCAACAAATAGATTCAAGCTACTCTCAGGGATCTGATAAAATAAATCTAACTACTGAAGAAAATCCTAAAATGGTGAATATTGGTAAGTGCTGCACTCAAGAAGAAAAGTTCAAGTTCATTGCTCTACTTTGCCAATACATGGATGTCTTAGCATATTCTTATGATGACTTGAAGTCTCTCAAACTCAATGAAATTAGCCATGACATTCCTCTCAAGGCTGACTCAATGCCTTATAAGCAAAAATCTAGACAGTACAATCCAAAAATATCAGGTATTATTCTGTTTGAGATACAAAAAATGTTAAATGCTAGAATCATCTTCCCAATCCATCATTCTATATGGATTGCAAACATAGTGCATGTAAGGAAGAAGAATGGTGAAATTCGCATTTGTGTAGATTTCAAGAATTTAAATCAATCATCCTTGAAGGATAACTATCCTTTGCCAATCATGGAACAAGTGCTTCAAACAGTGACAGGCTAAAAAATGTTATCAATGCTAGATGGCTTCTCAAGATACAATCAAATTGAAGTTGGTAAAGCAGACCAACATAAGACTGCATTCACCACACCTTGGGGCACATTTACATATAGAAGGATGCCTTTTGGCTTGATATATGCTGGTGCCACCTTTCAGAGAGAAATGGACCTAGCTTTCAAGGACGAGATAGGTAAGTTCATTGTGGTATGCCTTGATGACTTGACCATCTTTTCAAAGCATCATTCTGATCATATACATCACCTATAACAAGTGTTGGAGCGCTACCACCAGAATGGCATTTCCTTGAACCCCAAGAAGTCTATTTTTGGACTAATAGAGGGGAAACTCCTCGAGCACATTGTGTTCAAAGAAGGCATAAAAATTGACTCAGATAGAGTTCAATCTATTCAAGAGCTTACTTTACCTACAAGTAAAAATGTTGTTCACTCTTTCTTTGAAAAGGTGAATTTCTTACGAAGGTTCATCCCTAAATTTGCTGAGAAGACTCGACACATTGTAAACATGATGAAAGGGAAAACCACCTTTAGCTGGATTAAAGAAGGCAAGTCAATGTTTGAGTATATCAAGACTGCCATTGCCCATGCCCCAACTCTTGTTTGTCCAGACTACAACAAAGATTTCATCATATATAGTTATGCTTCTGAACACATGCTTTTAGCAATTCTGGTTCAACAAGATAAAGAAGGTATGGAATCTCCCATTTCTTTCATGAGTTGCCCTCTCAAAACCCATGAGATAAAGTATTCGAACATGGAGAATCATGCTTATGTAGTGGTGAAAGTAGTCAAGCATTTTTGTTTCTATATCATGAATTCACACACTACTACCTTGGTTCTTGACACTACAATCAAATCTACATTAACTCAATAAGATTTTGGGACAAAAAGAGGCAATTAGATTGCAAAGATCTAAGAGTTTGATCTAGACATCAAGCCAACAAAGCTCTTAAGGGGAAAAGGCCTATGCCAATTAATTGCTGATAACCAACCAGAAGAAATAGAGCATGAAGAAGCAAAGGTGGAAGACACACCTACAGTTCTCTTTGTTTGCATGACCAACGAGTGGTATTTAGGTATTGCTCATTTCCTTACTTATGGTGAATGTCTTGCTCATTTATCTTACAAAGAAAGGAGTAATATCAAGTTGAAAGCTGCCAATTTTGTCCTTTGGGATAACAACCTATACAAGAGATGCTTAGATGGAGTATTCTTTCACTATGTAGACAAAGAGCAACAAAGCCAAATTTTGAAATCTTTCCACAATCTAGCATGTGGAGGAAATTTTTTTGCTCCTATGACTGCCCATAAGATTCTGTGAGCTAGGTATTACTGGCCAACTCTTTTCCAAGATGCATATAAGTGGGTGAGAAAATGTGAACTCTACCAACAATTTGTTGGAAGACCCAAGTTAGCTGCCCTACCTCTCAAGCTAGTGGTCATAGAGGAACCATGGGGAATTGATTTTATTGGAGCTATAAACCCATCTTCAAGTGCTGGACATGATTATGTCCTTACAACAATTGACTATTTCACCAAGTGGGTAGAAGCTATCCCAACCAAGCATGCTACTTCAGAAGTTATGTGCAATTTCCTCAAAGAGAATATCATTTCCAAGTTTAGAGTTCCAACCAAGATTCTTACTGATAATGCAGCTTGTTTCACTTCCTAGGAGATTACACAATTCTATTTCTATTATGGAATTACACTCTCCCATTCTTTTGATTACTTTCCACAAGGGAATGGACAAGCTAAATCAAGAAATAAGAACCTGATGACTATCATCAAGAAGTTGGCAGATGACAATCAAAGGACATGGCATAAAGCATTAGTTGATGCTCTATGGGTAGACAAAATCACACCAAAGAGGGAAATTGGTATGTCTCCTTTCCAACTTTTTTATAGTATCAATGCTAAGATACCAATCACCTTAGAATTGCCAGCCTTGAAATTGGCTAAAGCAATTGAAGATCAGACATATGAAAGCCCATTTGATAAGAGAATCATGTGTTTGATTGAGCTAGATGAACAAAGAACTATGGTGGTGGACCAAATTGCTACTCATCAAAGCCTGGTAAAGAAATTCTTTGACTAGAAGGCAAAAAACCATGATTTCTAGATTGGAGATCAAGTCCTGTTGTGGAACAAAAGGAGAGAACAAAAAGGGATGCATGGAAAGTTTGAATCCCTTTAGAGAGGCCCATTTATTGTCCATCAACACAATGGTGAAACTAGCTTCCTGCTAAAGTATCAAGACGGCACACTCTTTTCTCTGCCTCACAGTGGGCAACATCTAAAACACTTCAATTCTTGAAGTATCAGATCATTTCAATTGTACATATGTGTATTTGTATAGTTTTTAGTTCCATTTTATTTTGTTTGTTTTCATTTTTGATGCCTTTCATTTCTAAGTAACATGACTCCATAACCCAATGATACACATGAAGACACTAGGGATTCTGGATTCTACTCCTTTCAATTTTTTTTACAATTGATGAAAGTTCCCCAATTGGAGCTAGCTGTTGTACCCAAAAAATGTCACTCATTTTTAGGACAACATATAAGCTATTTTAGTCTTGCAAGACCAAAATATCTCTTCCCATTTTAAAAAATTATTCTAAACTTTCAAAATCAGGAATTATTCAAGCTTTTTTAGCTAAAGGACTAACAGGTTCAGCAGGTTCCAAGGCTTTTACAGGTGAGCTCGATCAAAAGAACCAGTTTCCAATACTTAGTCATTTTCATGACTAGTTCAACTCCTTGGTTCAACCAAAAGAATATATCAGCAAGCTTCTATGCAATGTTTGAACCATTAAACCATTGAACCATTGAACCTTGAATCATTTTTAGTTCAAAGGTTCAATGGGTTCAAAGGTTCAATGACGTCAACATGTTTCAAGAATTAAGAGCTTTTGTCAAGGTTCAAAGTTAAATCACTTTAGATTCAATGACTTCAAGACACTTGTCAATAAGAAAAAGACTTGAACCATTGAACCATTGAACCACTCGGGTTCAAATGTTCAATAGGTTCAACGGTGGTTGGTTCAATCAGTCAGTTCCTGTGATAGGTTCACAAGAGTGCCCCAAGAGTCAAAGATACAAGTGCCCTTATGGAGGGAATTTCCATGGCAGAAGTAACTAAGGCAATAAAAGAAATCCTGAAACAAAATCCTAACAGAGCCTAGCGGATGCTACCATGTGTCGTCTACCAAGCCCCATTTTACTTTGTTTCTAAGAGTTGCAGGAGTTACCACCTATCCCTTGTAAGAGAAGCAAAATGTGACAAGTGTCTACATCTGCATGAATCTAAATAAGTTCAAAGTGTATCTACAATGTTTCTAAAGCATAGTGGATGCTGCCATGTGTCTTCACTTGTTTCACAATGGATGCTACCATGTGTCACCTATTGAGGTCCACAAAAAATTGACTAAGGTAAAGCCAAAGGATAAACAACCCTTTTGGAGGACACTTGGAAACCAAAGTGGACCATTCAAAAAATTTGAAAGGTCACTTTGGAACTCAAACAACCCTTGCGGAGGGTAGGTGTGGAACAAATAGACCAATTCAAAGGCTGAAAGAGTAAGGGAGTTCTTTCAAATAATTTCCCATGACAAAGTTGCAAAAGAAACAATTCCTTCGAACAAATTATCTGAAATAATTTTTTTAGACTTTTTCTCTAAAAGAAAAGTCCCCTGAAATAGAAAACCCATTGAGATGCCACGTGTCCCTCAAAAAGTCACAGTGGAAGCCACCACATGTCATCTATTGAGACACAGTTTCAAAGCAATAAAATGTGCCATGTGTCTTCTTCAAAACTTAGCAGAAACTACCATGTGTCGATGTCTACAATTTATTCCTTTGTTCTCTTTATTAAGTAAGGATTATGATGGGCCCCCAGTAAGCCATTGAAGTAAGCAGAAGCTGCAAAGTGTCATCCTCTGTAGGATTCTCAAAAGAAAAGTGGAAGCTGCCACATGTCCCATTGTAACTCTATAGAGTGCGATAAGTGTCTGTATCTACATTTTGATTTTCTTACAAATTTCAAAGCTTCTTTCAATAAGCATCTCTTAGAGTCCTGCGGATGCCGCCACGTGTCCTCACCTATTTTGCAGTAGAATGTGCCACACATCAATTATTAAGACCAATAGAAAGTGACCAAAGAATAGAGCATCAAATTGAACCAAAGACTTGATTTAATAACTATAAAAGGAGGAATGATGAAGGACCATAAATATTCACACACAAGATATGTTTCTAGAAGCAGACCACCAGCTAAACATTAGAGAACATGAACATTCAATGGTGTGACTTGTTTCTCTGCATTAAGAAAAGCAAATGGGCAATTACACCAAATTCCAACATATCTTCATGATAGAATTTAAAATGTATTGAATGAAATATGATGTGTTATTATTCCCAAGTCTTTCTTGGAGAGGCTATATAAGGGACTCTCTTTTATTTGTTATAGATATAGATCTCTCTATTACTAGAAACTAATTTTTTCCCAAATTGAAAGGCACTACTGAGACTTTGAGCTCAGATTGTTGATCATATTTTGTTATTGGAATAAGAAAGCGAGTGACTTTTCAGACTTTGTGCTGTAATAACTTGGTTGTTGGGGAATTGTTCTTATGTTTGTTTCCTTAATGCAATTTTTGTTCCTTTAATTAAATAAGCAGAGCTAGTGGAGGTGACAAAGAAGGTGTCTTGAAGCCAGTTACTTTTAGACTTTGTGCTGTCATAATTGTCTTCAGTGTGTTTTTATTTTCTATTTCTATCTAAGTAACCTTGGGATGACTTTTTGCCCTCATTGTTCTTTGTATTTCACTCTTTGGCAGTTGAGGTGGAGACTTTGTGCCTCATTTCATCCTTCTGTGTTACTATACCCTGTTATAGTTACTTGTCTTCACCACAAAGATTCTTTTTGTCTACTGAACAACACTTCTGAAAGAAGAGGAGTGTCTTTAGTCATTTCATCAATATTTCTCCTTTGATTCACGCACATCATCTCTGAAAAAAGAGAGATGGATGATTTATCCTACCCTTGAGTGTTATTTTTCTATATATATATATATATATATTATATAGTACTTGCATATCTATAGGGAACCTCCCCTTAATGAGAGGAGAGATTAGTCCCCTTTTGATGTGGTAAACCTACACATTTGGCTGA
Source organism: Torreya grandis (assembly GCA_037957365.1). Taxonomy (NCBI): domain Eukaryota; kingdom Viridiplantae; phylum Streptophyta; class Pinopsida; order Cupressales; family Taxaceae; genus Torreya; species Torreya grandis. Next base: position 308,904 of record JARHVA010005657.1, on the reverse strand, counting down.
CCAATCTTCCTATTATGGATGATCAGACCTATTTTGTTTATCAGTATGTTGATTGACAAAATATTCAACCAACACAACCCTCTCACTTTCTCAACCACTAAGGTGTTAGTTTGGGTTCATCTTCCTAATTTGCCTCTACATTTTTGGAATGCTAATAAAAAAATAACAAATGCTTTGGGGCCATTCATAAAGAATGATAATGTGCAGGCTATTTTAGGCTTATGAACTTACACTCAAATTTATGTTGAAATCAATTTAAGTAAAGGGGTTCTAGATAAAATTATTCTAAAATATGGTAAAACTCAACATGTGTAAATTCTAGACTATGAGAATATTGCTTTTAGATGTTACAATTACAAGGTTCCAAGTCATCTTCTAGTATCTTGTCCTCAAGGGCATACACAAGTGATGAAAAAGAAGGGATAAATGTCCAAACCAAATAAATGGAGTGTACTATATCTAGTACTTGTGGCAGAAGACTATTTTAATGACACATAAAATCAAGTTGACATAGAAGTGGAAGATAATGGGAAAAGAGGAAAAGTTATTTCTGATAAGGAAAAAGTTTCCATTGAAGAGATGATAGGAAATGTTCAAATTTCCCCTTTGAAGCAGTCAACTGGGGGAGTGAAAAAAGGACATGAGTTGGAAAACTCAGATTCAGATAAGGATTTAACTCAAAATATAACCTTAGACACTTAGAATTTTGATAAGCAATTAGTTATTGTAAATGTCGAGCAAGAAATGTGGCAAAAATTAAAAAATAAAAAAGGTAAAAAAGGCAAGATAGATAATCTTCTAGATTACTATCCCACAAGTTGATGTTCATTACCAGATTTTGGGTAGTAGTTTGGTTTTATGGCTGTTTGTTGTTCAGTCTTTTGGTTTTTATTTATCTTGCCTTTGTGCAGACATTATTTGTCTTTTATTTTCAATCTTTTTATGGTTGTTTATTGTAAAAAAAATTTATATGGTTGGGGGCCTTAAATAACCCATATTTATCTAAAAAAATCATAGTATAAAGTATCAAATCAAGAAAATAAATATGGAAATCATTGTAGAACTCATCATAATCCTCCCAAGTAGTACTATCCTTAGAGTATTGGTCCCATAAGACCTTACACTGTGACACACACACACACACACACACACACACACACACACACACACACACACACACACACACACACACACACACACACACACACACACACACACACACACACACACACACACATAATGAAAATGTGGTTTGTGAGTGTCAATTACTTTGATTGGTTCTACCATGACCGCCCTAGGTTCCAAAATTGGCAAGGCAAGCCTATATGCTATAGGACTAACCACTTCTAGTACCTCGAATGGTCCTACATATCTCAGTGAAAGTTTCACTAATTTCTTAAATTTAGGATTCAACCAAAATCACATGAAATTATCATAAAATCTAAAAATAAATGGCTAGGGAGAGTTACACAAAGCTTCTCAATTCTTCTGTACATTTCTCTATCCTAGAGATTATTTTTCTCATTTCAAATAAAAGTGTTCAGGAAACCTAACAAGAATGATGTGCATAAGTTAATACCATTGCTACTCCTTGTAGCTCCTGATAAGTATAATATGTCAATATTATTGATACTCTACATAGATATTGATAAATATGAATAGAAAGTACTACATTTATAATGTATACAAAATTAAGGAATAAACATTCCATAATATACATGCATATGGCTATACAACTAAATTTGACAAGTCTGGCTTATAAAATCTTGGATTCAACAAGATCCCCTTATCAGATCCAAACATAGTAATTATTGAGTCAATATGAGACTAACTAGGTTCCACTCTCATCTCTTAATACTCATGTTTCTAATTCACTACTCGTCCCTTAGGTCTTTATGACCTAATGATCCCAAAATGTGCACATGGTTTAATGAATCATAAATCTATATTAACAGATCTTAGAGTGAAATTATATATGCTAAATAATTCAAGATGTATCAACATACATCACAATAAAAATCATACAATCATACCATAATTATATTAAGTTACCATTATCCAAACATAACTAGTATTAAATTTCACTACTTAACCCATTTTTGTTATACTCATAGTTAAGAGAAAATAATGTTAAAAATATCATAACAAACAAAGACCAAGGATCATACCATACTTAAAATCTTATAAGAGGAACAAATGATACAATATCTCCCTACTTGCTTAGCTAGTTACACACCAAGTCATAATCTTATTTCAACCCTTTAGACATAACAAGATATTTTGCACATCCTATTTCATACTCACCCTAATTGAAGGTACATAAATGTCTCATCAAATCATCATGTTTTAATCAAGATGAGAATAATACCAATCTAATCAAGGGTAAATAATAACATAACATATATAATGAACTTATAATTCTTAATCTAGGATCAATATAAATTTGAGGTTCACCACTCCATGTGGTTAAAGTTCACAAGTGGAAAGTAGTGAAATAACATCTCAACATCAAAAATATTAAATACCCTCACATGGTATGAAGAAAACACAACCCAAGTTTTCAAAATCACTACATACTTACCAAATCTGTAAGAGTAGTATCACAACCTGATTCCACAATCAAAAAGAAAAATACTAACCACATAGATGCATCAATCCATTCCATTTATACAACTTCTCAATTAGTAAGAAGTATAAGACACTATTTCATGAAATCCAAGGAATATGGTCCAAACAATATTTCAAAAACAAGTTTCCATTTAAGGGAAAACTAAATTAACATCATGAAAACATAAATCCACTCAAGGGGAATATAATGACGTTAAAGGAGAGTGAGAGAGTAACAACTCACCTCTATGCTAGATATGAGAGATGACACTTCTTCCCAATGCTCATAAAAATATGGGATGAAAACTCATGAGCCAAATCCTAACACATTGGAGTCCTCAACAAAGACAACTACACTCCACTACAAGGATAATTCCCATTACACTAGGTGGTGCTAATCTAAAAATGGTCTTATAAGATTTCCCCCTCCTAGGATTAGTGTATCTAAGACACAAAACTAATACATATATACTTAAGTTCAAAGCATCCCATGCTTTTTAATCAATCACAACACAAAACACAAATGACAGAGGTGACTTGATCTAAATTATCAAAATATGGTAGGAATCTCTTGTTCACAACTCAAAAACTATGTTATGCACTTACCTACCCAAACATCTTATACAACCATCATCATCGAGACACTTGGTAAACCAACCCTTTAATAACTCTAAGAGGGTACAAGTGATCCTAAGGGTACACAATTAATGTACCACACACATTTCATCCAAAGAAGTAAACATAATTCAAATAATCAAGGTTATCTATTACCTACAATAGTCACCAAACCATATAGGAGGATTTGCTAAATCTCACAACTCTAATCATGGTGTCACATGATTCTACACTAAAGTACTACAAGTATAAAATACACTTCACTTAACCAAAATAATACTACCTGTGCTCTCATATTTTGAGGGTTTTTTTGCTCAATAGAATGCTCTTCAGGTTCATTTTGGTGTTCTTTCTCTTCATAGCCATGGATTTTCAGTTCTAGGGTTGAGATTTAGTCCCTAGTTTCATTCATGGTTGTGGAAAATAGATCTAAATTTGCTACTTGCTCAACTATAAATTGGTTAAAATCACACAGAGGGTTACTATCATTGACATTTTAAGAACCCTCATTGGACACTCTAACTTTCACCATTCTCATTTTTGAAAGACATAAGGATAAAAAAATGCTAATGTATTCATTAGGTCCTAGAGTTTGAGACACAACTCTGATACCACATATAACAACCCTACTGGGTTTGACTTATAAAAACATGATAATTTTTTATTTAATTTAATCAATGCATTATTTCATTATAATTTACCACGAGAATATAATTATTGATCTATATATAATACTCTAAGTATATTAAATATAAATAAGCATGTGACATCTAACAATCACTGATCGCTAATAACATATGAAACCCATCATAACCAACTATGGAATGTAATTACAAATACCCAACCATGGTTGGTACAATGATATAACCAATAATGCTAAAGTATAAATAAGTAAATAATTACATCTCATCATATAAATGGCTCAATAATAATAAATACAATACAATGTACAAGATTCAAAGCTCCATGGAGCATGAGTTTTTGAACTTCAGTATCTCTAGCAATCTCAAGTGTCATCTCCAATAAGTACTATTGAGGGGAGTAGAGCATCATCCAAGTGCTTTTCCATACCAACCATGGACCATCAACCCCCCACATAATTTACATTAGGGAATGGCCTTCCCTTCGTAGATGAGTAGATAGTGATGGTGTAGGATCTAGAGAGACAAGCTAGTACCCATGTGGTGTATTATTTCTAAAACTAAACATGTGGTGTATTTTAAAGAAACTCATTCTAAAAAGATATCACACAAACATGTAAATCATACACATAAAATGAAAATATCTCACTAACAATACTTGGCTTGAGTTTTTCAATAGTTATTGATCTCTAGGATTAGTCAATTTCATACACACCACTTGATCAAATTACCTTCATCTAGCATTGTGATGCTAGTAAGCTAGTGAAGTCTATCTCACTACTTAGTGCCAACAATGCGAGATTTGGTTAACATATTTATAACCATTAGTTTCATATAAATTACTTCCTACTAACAATCACAAAACATGTTAAGCACATGAATAATCAAATGCATACATTTAGCCAGTCAAATGTATAAATGAATCTCCAAAATATCATTTACTACATAATTAATAAGAAAACAAGTAAAAATTATAACAATTGAGTATATTATATATGTTAGGATGCATATTCTAATTTTCACATGAAGGCACAATACAATACTTCCTACTAACTATCATAAAACACGTTATTCATAGAAATAACCAACACACATACATTTAGTCCATTAGACATATGAATGCTTATAGACATAACAATTATAGTTTTTACCACCCATGTATAACATACATTTAGACTATAGTTTTTTAACATAATACACTCTATTCCATCCCATAATATCATAGTTTATTGTTCATGAGCACACTTCTCAATAAAAAATAACTAGTCTTATAATTTTAAGAATCAAAAGTCTCATAATATTAAGTAAACAAGTATGTTTATACTAACCAGGTATATCTTAAGTTTAAAATGCATAATCTAATCTCCATAAGTATATTCAAATACATAATACATTATATGAAAAACAATATACCATATTCCATCAATTTCCATGAATACACTATTCCATTTCAACAACTAGTCATGATAGAGAAAATCATAAATCTCTTGGAGGATATATTCATTTGTTTAAACCTTTTGTTATATTTTTAGAAGGATGTTATTCCTATAGTTATATTTTACCATCCTTTAGAACCCTATGATTTATTTTAACAATCCATTAAACTATAGATGGAAAAATGACCCAATAAACCTATATATATATTATAATTTTATAGGAATATTTAAGTCCATATATGGGTTTAATTTCTATGTATACATCCCTATACACATTAACTATATTCATACTACATATTTACTATAACAATGGTCATTGAAATTTATTAACCAAGAACTCCATATGATTTCAATAATCATTATAATGTATTGATGATCTTTTATAAGAGAAGGGGTTCAACCAAGTAATACTCCATCATAGTTTTTGACCCTACGATTTTGAACCAAATTTCACTTCCCTATGAATGATTGAGGTAGCTTAACTGATATATTGGACAAGAAACATCTACACAAAAAATCCAAAAATGGCAAATATGTCTTCCTGAGGAACTCTTCATTCTAAACTGTGAACAAATTTAAGGTTAAACCTAAAATGTAACCTAATATTGTTTTATGTAATTTATCATGAGAAATGAACACTATATATCGAGTGTATTTATGTCAAGTAACCATAGAAATATAATTTCCTACCTGTCAAGAGGCTTTTAAAACTATCACAGGTAGTTTAGAATTGTTATTCATAAAAGCTCAGGAAGTTCACCATGTCGTACCTTATAATTTATAACTTGTCTAGTTGCCAAAAATCTTTTAAAAAGGGGGGAACATATAATCTATAATTTGTGACAATTTTGGAAACTAGAATTACAGAGATCATGCTATGAAAAGGATCTAACGTAGATTTTTGTTTTGATATTTAACCTTAATACTAGGGATTTTATTTATTTTGATAAATGCAAATAATGTCACCAGGTTTGAGGTAAAATGGGTCAAGAGTTTGAATATTGATAGAGATATTAATCCACTAAGATAATCAGTATTAATCCACTAAGATAATTTCCTTTCAACATCAACGGCCATAGACTATAGTGTAAATCACTCCAATTCAAGACTGAATTCAACACAAAATCCTTTAGATGTCTTCCTATGAAGGGATCACACTCATACATAGATGATAACTAATAAGATTGAGGGAGGGTATATGACATGTAAGTAAATGATGAAAGAAATCAGATCTCTAAAACAAATCGATATATCACTTAGAAAACACTATATATTTTTAGATAATGTTATATATACACAAGTATTATATGAATACTACTAATAGATCACTAGACAATACATAACTCTTTTTAAAAAGCACTATTTTTTAGGGTATATGAAGGGATCCTAGTAGATTGCTATAGTATTTGAAAGACAAAATTTATTGATACTCAATGTGATATAGATAATCTCTATATCTAAAATTTATAACCATATAATTTCTAATAATATACAAATTGTATATCTTCTTATCAATGGTTTACCTATTACTTGTTCACACATGACATAATATTAAATTAGGCCATGAGAATATTCTGGGACATTGTATTGAGATGTTATATTATCCCAAGTATAGAAATCACTATACGAAATTGCTTCATCGGATACACACACACACACGCACGTGCGCGCGTGCGCACACACACACACATATGTATGTATGTATGTGTATATATAATGCTATATATATTATTCCCCATATATAAATGCATTGTATAGATACATAACACTGTATAATTGTTGTATAAGAATAATATAGATTCTACTAGGTTTCACTTAATCATTGTATTATTAATATTAATATGTTGAATACTAATTAGATTCTCATGATAAAATATTAATATGAATCATTGCATAGTCTATATAGCTTGTTGCATACAAATCTATTATAACTAAGTCATTGTAGTTATATATATCCTCTATAGCTAATATATAACATACTAATGTCTAGTGTTCAATATAAAATCATTGTATATATATAACTATAACTAAGTCGTTGAACATAAATCCAAATTTCTAGTATAAATAAATTCACAAAACATAAAATATATAGAATTTAGTTGCATGGCCTACCTGAAAATATGCTCGGCTATCCCTTTTGATTATGTGTTTTCTCTCCTTCTCGAACCTCTTTTCTCTTATGTGTTGTGCCCCTTCCTTCCTTTTTCCTTCCCCAACTACACCATACCTCTTTTCCTTTTATAAGCTTATTTCTTTAAAGCTTTGTCTTTTCTTCAAGATTTTCCTTATGAGTGGTGTGCTTTACTTTAAAGTTGCCTTTTTTTATCTCTTTGATTTTTCCTTTGGATTTTTGTGTTTTATTTATTTTATTTCCTTTTTTCTTATTTTTTATATTTCCTAATTTAACTAAATAATAAGTTATTATTAATTACAAATAGTTAGTCATAATGAATTAATAAGAATATGACTTAATAATTATACTGCTAATATAAAGTCATTTACCTTCTATTATCAATTATATTAAGTCATTGAAGCCAAATAATAATATTGTTGAATATCATAAAGATAATTGGTTAACACTTTAGAGACGTGGGGTTAGTCTACTTATGGTAGTAACCCGCTACTAATTATGAAATTTTACATTAAAAAAAACATCAATAATTATGACTCTAATAGCATATCATAATCATACTAGGTTGATTCCACATAAACATTAACTATGCTAACACACATATAACAAAGTGTAAATAGTTATCTAATTGCAAACAACATAGAAAATGCACTAATGCTAACAAGTCAAACATTGCATATAACATGTACTATCTAATGTGGTGTGTGCAGGGTTCTAACCTTTCTTCTATTATCCCCCAACAGCTCCATCTATACCACCCTCTTTGATGATGCTCTCCCTCCATCAGGGTCTGAGGGATGAATCTCTCTTACGTCAACCTCACAGCAAGTAGGTAGTTAGTCCATAACCACATGATGTATATACATCATAAAATATAGATGAAATAACAACTCATAATGATCATAATGTAAAAATATACATTACAACTAACTTATAGTAGTGAAATCATGAAACCAAAGTATCATATCACTACCCCATAACAACATATGACTTACAACTTAGTTAGTAGCAATCAAATCAAATTATCAACTATATATAATCCATGGATAATCAAGTAAGTTTGATTAGCTAGAAATAAAGATGTAACATTGCACTTCTCAAAATAGAGGTCTCTATACATCAATTTTTCACACAGAGGCTCAGTTTGATGGATGATCTAAGGCAACTTGTTCAATAGGTCTCTCAAAGACAATAAGGAAAGCTTGCACTTTCTAATTATATAAGATGATTAGAGCACACTATGTATCCTGTAAGAATGATCTAACACTTGCAAATAGTTAAATAAGAAATGAGAAGATGAGAAGAAGTATGTACTATCATTGTCATCTATCAACAAACCATAAAAGTATACTAATAATAGCATTTGAGGAGGCATGAATTAAATATTATTCATTAAAAATAGGCAAGCACAAGTATTTTTATAAGTATGGACTTGCCACAACTTAGGTTAAGGTTTATTTAAAATGCCAAAAATTAGCTTACATATAGAGAATATGGGAGAGGAGAGAGAAAGAGACAAGGCAGCCCCAAAACTAGGCAATTAAACATTCACTTAGTCCTTCTCCAAACCCAACATAGCATTCCCTTGAATATTTATCGCCCACATTTGGAAAATTGTGTAGAGGTTGAGGGATAATTCTATGAAAGTTTAAGGAGTCATTATCATTTATTCCTAATCCTTGACCCATGCAACATTCTAAATTTTTGATTACATACTACTATATCCTTGGTCAAGAAGTCATTTCCTTGAAAATAGGCCTTAAAGGCCTAGTCACGTCTTCATTAATCTCTCATTTTAAACCATCTCCCATTATATATGAGGTTCCTCCATCATTCTCGAGATGTTAAAAGCTCTTTGAGTGCATGTTTGACCTTTTTAATATCCTAGTCATTGGAAGGAAAGAAGGATTTTTTGGAGTCTTTGAGACCTTTTACATACTTGAATTTACTTATTACAGCTTGAGATTGGATTTGAAGATAATAAAGAACTTTATAAATCTTATTTAATAGCTCTTATGCATCAATTTAGTGTTTTGACCCCTTGGAAACCTCATCTTCAAAATGGAGTGGAAGGGAAAAGTTGAGTTTTTTCTCAATACTCAAATGTATTCCATGGATGGTCTCCTAATAGCATAATAGACCTATAACAAGACACCAAACACTTAAAAAGACTTGATTTGGTACCAAAACCTTGAATATCTTCTCAAATCTTGGTAACCCCTCAAAGAGTTAAATCTCCTTGTATGGAAGAATTTAGAGATTAATATAGAAAATTGATCATATTTTTAGATACCCTCTATCCCCTTACATCTCCACACAAAATTTCATGATCATATTCTTAGTATAAATGTACTTTCTAGCTCATTCTCTTTCCCAAATTAGGTCAATTTAGCCCTCATAGGCCTAAAAGGTAGAAATCTTGCTCTTAAGAGCTCCCACATGTAGACACCTAAAACTAGCCACCAATAACCTCCAAACAAGATTTTGAAAAATTTCCACTCAAAACATACAATTTGGCCTAAAAACACTAAAACATGCTAATGATGTGTAACTGACATATTTAAGTGCTGATTTTGAGCAGGGTATCCCTGGATGGGGAAATGCAATTTATGGGCTAGCTAACTTTGATTAGATCATTTTGAGTCAAAATGCCAATTTTGCACCTAGGTGCTCTAAATTGCTCTTTCCTATCAAATCTCTTACACAAAACACATGTCTTTGTTATTTTTTGTTGGTAATATCCTAAATGGGATAACAGTTCTAATGAATCTGACATAGCCTTCCAATTCAAATCCAGTCAAACTTTAGACTAATAACAAGGCATTCTGATCAATTTGAGTAATTTGTGCACAAAGTGCTTAATCATGTTTAAAAGTTAATTAATCCAAATTAGGGCTTAAACAAGAATTCCATGGAAACTTGTTGAACACTTGTTTTTAGAAATCAATATTGAATATATACATCAACAAGTGACTTCATTTCTTAGGAAGACATCCCTAGGCCATAAATGCCACAAATATCAGGATTCATGCCCTCCATGACTCATCAATGCCTTCCATGATGTCCTCTATGCCTCTTAATTTCCCCTTCTTCCAATGTCATGATGAGGATAATTATAAACTTAATTCCAAAGATTGAATTAATCCTCAACCACACATCTCAACCTCAAGATGGATGGTTTAGTTTGATTTTAGACATTCTAAAAAATCTATAAATAAAAAGGCCATGAACATCATTTCTAAGATATTTTGGTACAAAGTTATAATGCTCAAATATCTTCAAAGTCTTGATAATGCAAAGTTATAATGCATAAATGATTTCCAAAAGCCATTGCAAATAGTGTTACCATGCCAAATGGATTCCAAGCCAAGCCAAGCCACAATCCAAAGGAGCCAAGGAGAGATGGAGGTAGCCAAGCTTCCATTGCTAAGGACTTCATGAGCACAAGCTGAGCAAGCCACTAAAACAAGCATTTTGGAGCATCCAAGGAAGGTAAAAAAGGGTTTCTTTTACATTTTAATTATGTGTTTTATTCATGTTTGTTAACTAAGCTCTGCCTAGTTTGTACGCCTATATATGTTATGCTAGTTAGTGTGTTTCTTTCATTTTGTTTTCATTTTGGAACTAACCTCATACTAACCATCACCTCTTGAGTCAAATTCATATATCCACATATGGCATGCCTGGTGGGAAAAGATGCATCCCACACATGAATAAGATCATTTTGTAGCTTTAAAATATTCATTTAGACCATTAAAACTCTTGAAAATTAATTTTTCAACTTTATTTTGCCATGGGTTTACACAGTAACTGATGTCAGTTAGTAAAACTAACATTAGTTGGATACCTATTACATGTCACATTGGTATAACTGATGTCAATTAGATAACCATCATCAGTTAGAAAATGTAACCATCATCGGTTATATAACTGACGTCGGTCACTGTGTTTTTCTTAAAACATAGACTCGAGAGCTCTTTTTTTAAAGTTCATTGTTTCAAACCTAAAAGAGCTTCAAGGCTAAAGGACATGCTAACATTTTTGTTACAGGACCAAGATTGACATTTGCTAAAAACATGTTTAGATCACCTTTTGCATGCTTAAAAATAAATTAGGAACCTTGTTTTGGTGTTTAACAAAAAATTTAGATGTTTATGGTGAATGTTTTCAAAGTTTACAACTAAGACCAAGGGATCAAATGAACACCACCTCATTTTCCATTTGGGCTTAAAAATGAACTCACCTTTTGAAAGCTTTTTGTATTTACTTAGTTGTTTAGATTAATTTTTTTTTGGAAAAAAGAGGGATGTTGTGTGTATGCTCTTCCATTTGACCCCTTTAGGGAACCCTTGGAATCAAAAGCACCATTCCTATTTCAAGTAGCCTATTCTAAGGCTTAGAAAGAAATTCATCTAAGGCACTCCCCAAAAACTTGTCAAAGTTTGGGTGACCTTAAAATTAACCTTAAAGTCTTTCTCTTAGTATTTTATTTTCATAAAAACTTGGCTTGTGAGGGGGACATCATTACCTCCTATGAGTTCTTTAGGGAAGATTTGACCTAGGGTTTCATCTCTCAGTATTGACTTCACTTATTCCTTTGGAATTGCATATAAGATGTATCTACATTTGGACATCACACTACACTGAGCGAATAGCAGGATGTAGTGGTTATAAAAAGGACTAAACCTTTTTACAACTAGCCAATGAGGTGGTCACCCAATTTCAGTGCTTGTCTTTTGCATTGTTTGACATGAAAGTCATTATGTGATTGATTCCCCTCAAATGATCAAAAACTAATTATTTTTAGTCAACCCCATTTTACCATACCCTTGCTAGGATTTAGATGATTATACTTAGTGTATTTTTGGATTATTTTCTCATTTGGTATGTTTTGAGACTAAAACTTATTTGTTGTGCATAAGCCATGTCAAAACCAATTTGTCTATACATCACTCTTTTGTCTAAAGAGGTGTTATGCTGGTCATTTTACACCATACTTATGCCTTGAAATTTTTGTTAAACTTGTTTATGTGTGTATCATTTGAGTTGTAGAGGGTAGCATTATGCTACCCAAATCATGTCAAACCATTTTGCCTTTTAGTCTTTGAAGCATAACATGGATCACATCATTTGAGAATGTTTACGTCGTTAGGCTGCTCAATTTGTTTCAAGACTTGTTTCACCTTGTATCAAAAACCATTGTTTCAAACCATGTCATGTATACCATTTGGACATTTGTGTTATGTTATCATTATGTCTAATCTTGTCTAGCATGTTTGTTTAGATCCTAGTCTTCAACGTTGAGTTTTCAATTAACCTTGTCAAGTTTGGATTCAAACATTGATTGATTTCTATTTAGGCCTCAATTCATGGGGCTGATACATAGATATTTATCTTTTAGGTTGCATAACATTGGTTAATCGATTACCCAAATTTGAAAACTATTGATGGTTTATTTTTTCAATGCCTATCATCATCATTTTTTATACCTTTATTTGGGATAACACAACCTTTCTCAAAGAGCATTTTGTCTTATGCCTTATGCCAACTGATCATATTTATGTTTAATTCCATGTGTCAAGTTTATGTCAAATTTATTTCTAAAATTGTTAGATTAAATCAAATCACATCATGCATATTTGTTTGAGCCTAGATTTTGATTCCACATTTCGATAAAAGACCTAGTATCTCAAATTTTCCCTTTCCTAGTTTAGACCCTTTTTAGAACACTTTGACGTAGACTTTTGGAATGCTAATTTTTATTTAAATGCTTGATATTTTGTGCATATGACATTTGACATTAGACATTTGATGTTAAGCTATTTTATGTCAAGTATTAGCACAAATCATTTTGGAGATACAATTCCACTTTCAAATCACATTAGAGATACAACTCCACCTTTTGACAAAGTTAGACCAAGCTTGAACCATTTGTCTTTTGGACATAGTTTTTCAGAGTTTGTGGAATTATAAGCCTTTTCTTTTCAGAGCTTTCCTCATTTTCATAGATATGTCTAGCTACACTTATGGTGGAGTCACTTACAATCTGACTTATGATAGATTGGCTACACAAAATGACTTTTATGGATTTAGTCAAGACCCCAATGATGTTAATATGGTTTGTGAGATAGATTTCTATCTGCCTCATAGTAATCAATCATGGGAACAAAATCATGAAACAACTTATGATCCAAATCGAGACCTTGATTGGTATGAAGAGCCTTGTGAGGAATACTTTGAAGACCCAACTATAAATAATTTTTTTTGGGATATGAATCCATACCCTCTTTAAAAAAATTAGTACATGGAACATAGTTAAGAACCAGCTTATGAGCTAGCCCATGACTGAGATGATATGGTTTATGAGGAAGACCTAGATGCTTTGGCTTATGCAAGTAATCAAGCTCCACCACATCATACCATTTCTATTCTAGGACCATAATGTCACACCATTCCCATACCAAGACCTCATCCTTTGGTTTGTGCAAGCAATCAAGCTCCATAATGCCCTTCATCATTACAGGACCTAGTCCTTTGGCTTGTGTGAGCAATCATGCTCCACACCACCCTATCATTACCATCTAAGGACTTTGTCCTTTATCTCATGCAAGTAATCATGCTCCCCAAGGCCCTACCATTATCCAACCATAATGCATCCCATCCAAACCTCAACTCATCCAATCATTCAAAGACCAAGCTATGTTCAAAACTGGTATTTTTCAACTCATTGGAAATCAAAGCCAAGAAAACCAACCAATCTAAGATATTTTTGTTGAACCAACCACTTATAATAAGTCAACCTGTGATGAATCACATATTGATCCTATACTAGTTATCGAAGAGTCTCACACTGATGAGCTAGTCTTTGTTGAGTCACTTCTTAATGATTATAACCACCTTCAGGTAAATCATTACCTCAACTATGTGCCTATTTTTCAAGAGATTCTCATTGATAATCCAATCTCTGAGGAGTTATCTCTTGACCTATTTCTCATCCTATAGGAGTCTCACTTTGACAAACTAGTTTTTGTGGAGCCCATTATGCCATCATAGGTCATTAATTATCTAAAACCAAATATTCAACAAGACAACATTGTAACAGAGTATCCATCATATTAAGAATCAAAGTTAGAGTCATGTTTTATATTTGAACTGACATCAAATTTAGCATCAGAATCAGAATCAAAATCAATCTCAACATCAGATTTAAAGTCCCTTAAGTCAAAATCAGATTTAGATAGAGAATATGTTCATGACTATTATAACATTGGTTACACATGCCTTGTAGATCAATATGAATACATTTGTGATCCTTTTATAATTTTTGAGGATGAGTACTTCAAATTCAACATAAGTAATCCTAGTATCTTCTACAAAGATTGTGTAGCCTCTCCCCATTCCATTACCATTCTATAGGCCATTACCATGAACTAAAATAGCCATATCATTGATATTCCATCTCCAATAAGTGTCAATTGGGATCTATAAAATCACACTTTAGTGAATTATATTCATGGTGACATAGCAGTTAAAGAAGAGCAAGGAGGCTAAGACAACATTCATGTAGCAGAAGAACACTCTCTTAGTGAAACTTTTTTGTAAGTGCTAGAAGACAATCAAAGTCAAAAGTCAACATTCTTTAGTGAAACCTTCTTGAAGATTCTACGAGAAAATCAAGATAATTTCATTGGTGAAAACCTCGTTGAGGAACTAATATCTAAGCACAAAATTTCTTCACTACTTGATGAAGACAAAATCAAACATCAAATCAAAATAGCTTCCAATCTATAACCTAATCCGATGGTAGCTACTCTCAAGATCAAACAATATAAAAATCTAGTGGTCTTATTGAGAGAACAAATCCATGGCTCCACCACAAGCAAAGTTATTTTGAATCCAACATTAACAAAATTATATGTGACTACAAGTCTTGATCTTCATTTGTTTCCATACCATTCCACATTGCATTATCATCGACCATTCCATTTCAAATCCAAACCTACCATCCATTATTTATCCTTATTTACCATCCATGGCCACACTTTCCTTTGTAGAGGCTACAAAGATACCTTGTCTCGATGTTTAAAGGAATCAGAATCAATGACCAATGAAGATCACAAAATCATTCTTGATTATAAAATATGCATCAAGTTTTTGATAGAGTAGCTATTTAAATGAGGTGTGGACTATAAATTAACATGATCAAGTATTATGTTTATATCATTTGTTGATTAGGATGTGCATCTCCCCATCAATAGGAATGATAAAATCAAAAACCACAATCAAGCTAAAAACATGTACCATATCATTTCACATTACCATTGCCATTGTTGCATATCCATTTGCCATTGTTGTAGATCCCAACCATTCACCCCATCTCTTGGGGGCAACCCTCTTACCATTTCATCCAAATTATCAAACCATCATTATCCTATAGTAAGATTGTGTCATCTACCATTCCATTCCTATCTAGACCAAAGCCTATTTTTAGTCATCCTACCCAATCCTATTTTGATCTTGGTTCATTTGGTTCTTCTCACACCTTTTGTGAGATAATTTTGATCAAGTTTCAATAATCAATCCAATCTATGTTTCAATGATAGTCTATGAAATTAGTGTGATAGTTGATCTGGCAAGATATCTTTCATCCTATCAAGTTCACATATGTGAGCCTGATAATAACCACCTATGGGAAAATTAGTATCATTGACCTATGCCATTGTATCCTAGTTATAACCACCTATGGGAAAACTAGGGGCAACACTTATTTACCATGCATTGTTGCATCACTTTGCCATCACTGTTTTCATTTGACTGGGCATTTTCTAGATCTGAGAACTTGTTGGGACCTAGTTAGTTTTTCCTTAGCTTTTATGTGGATAAAATTATTATGACTTGAGGTCATTTCAAGACTATGTGGGTCATGCTCAATTCATGTTGAGGTCACCTTAGTCCCCCTTTCCATATGCTCTCACCATTTTGTGAGCAATGTAAGCCAAACACTCTCACCATTTTGTGAGAAACCTAAGTCAAATGCTCTTGCCATTTTGTGAGTAGGTATCTTATCATTCTCTAACGAGTTAAGATACCTCAAAATTCCAAAAACATTCATAACATTTCAAAAAATTGAAAAATATTTGTCTTGTCTAAGCCTATTCAGTTATCCTCGATCCACCTTACTGGGACATTGTCATTGTTAGGATGCTTTCTTTTGCTTTCGTTTTCAATCTTTTTGTTTGTTTGTTTATCTTAGGTTGTTTTTTTCTTTGTTTTTCTATTTGTTTGTTTCTTATTTGCTTGACTTTTTGTTTGCTTTCAACACTTTTGCCTTGACTCGATCTATATTCATTCGTTGGGTGATTCTTTGAGCACATTATTCTTGAGTCTATCCATATTCATACATCAACATTTTCATCACGGTTTTTTATCATTGGTGTATTATTTTTGAGTGTTTATTGGATCGAGAGTTAGTCCTTCTGCATATTTTGGGATAATCTTCATGGTGTTCTATATTAAAGCCTACCATCACATGTTACAACAAAAATTAGCTTTAGGAAGGTCTACAATCAATGGAGCCACAAAAGTTTCTCCTTCATACCTTGGTAAATCCTTCCATCCCACCCTTGATCAAATCAACTCATTGACCATTCTAGTTGTATCATTGTTAATTAGGATGAACATCTCCTTATTAGTAGGTACAATTGAATCATTCTATTGATCAATCTCATTCCTCTATCCATCTCTTTCATCACTTTGTGCCCACTCATATTTAATCTATATTCTAGGTTATATCCTTGAGTTATGCTTGTTAATCAGCGCTAATTGGGGAACAATCATCTTTATTCAATCCAGGTCCTCTTAATGATTATAATCACCTATGGGCAAATCATTATTTTGACTTTTATCCTTGATTATAACCATATTTGGGAAAATCAATATCCTTTTTACGTTAATGCATGCAAGCATTTTCTCATTTAGATTAATCTCAACCAGGGGTTAATTCCACCTTTCTTCTTGTTTCTTTTCAAGGGACCATCCATCAATAAATGTGATAGCTACTCCCTGGAGGGGGCATCATCCTAAGCTTTCCAAACACCATTTGGAGCTTTGTTCTTCAACCATCATCTTCTTTTTGGCATACAGGCCATCTTTCATTATTTGAGAAGACATTTCTTTGCCTTTAGTTTGCAATATCTTCCCAAATAGGGGCAAATTGTAGACACTTAAAACTGGCCATCGATAACCTCTAACTAGGCTTTTGACCAATTTCCACTCAAAATGTATAATTTGGCCTAAAAACACTAAAACATGCTAAATGATGGGAAACTGACATATTCAAGTGTTGATTTTGGGTAGGGTATCCCTAAATGGGGCAATGCAATTTATGGGCCAACTAACTTTGATTAGATCATTCTGAGTCAAAATGCCAATTTTGCACCTAGGTGCTCTGAATTGTTCTTTCCTATCAAATATCTTACAAAAAACATGTGCCTTTGTTATTTGTTGTTGGTAACATCTTAAATGGGATAATGGTCCCAATGCATCTGACATCGCCTCCCAATTTCAATCCAATCAAAGTTTGAACCAATAACAAGGCATTCTGATCAATTTGAGTAATTTGTGCACAAAGTGCTTAATCATACTTAAAAGATAATTAGTCAAAATTAGGGCTTAATAAATAATTCCATGGAATCTTGTTAAATACTTGTTTTTAGAAATAAATATTGAATATCTACATCATTAGGTGACTTCATTTCTTGGAAAGACATCCCTAGGCCATAAATGCCACAAATATCAGGATTCATGCCAGTGAATCCAAAATCATATGATTCAATTTACCTAGGTTATCACCAATCTCCATGTCAATTTTGGGCTTCTGAGACCCTATGGAAGTATGTAAACCAAGAAACCACCCTGTCACCTAGTCTCATTTTGAGCCTATTTGGGACTACTTTGGAAAATAGGCCTAGTTTGATCACCTCCAGAATCTCATCTAAAAATTTTTGGACTTTAATGGATAGGAAAAATTCTAAAGACCTCATCCAATGATTGGGAAGCTCTCCCCTTCTAAAAATACCTGAAAAACACCATAAACATGGGAATATAGGGTATATAAGGAAATCCATATAAGTGACATCAACATCAGGTTTATGTACTTATTCAGCTTTCATATTGCATATTACACAAGTGGAGGTCACATTTTGGTGTATTAACCCAATTAGATAGGTTTTCCTTTTAGTTTACCTTCTTCCCTTTTACCTTACAAGTTATTAGTGTAGAGTAGGGATCCTAACTAATACATCAAAGGGAGCTAGCCCTTAGAATCTAGAGATTCAATCCATCCATTAGGCCACCCACAACCTAGGATTATATCCTTGTTACTTCATATTGTGAAGGCCTGAATCTACCTTCACAAGGGTGACAGTATAGTAGTCAATAGGTACTTGGAATTTTATACAATAAGAGAGGAGTAAGAGATGTGAATTAAATTTTTTATATCTAAAGTTAAAAAAATATTTTGAGAAGAAAATGTAAAAGAGAAAGAGGGAATAACATTTTCTATTTTATTTTCAATAAAAGAAGAAATGCAGGCTTTATTTTCATTTTTGAATTCAAATGAAGGAGGGAAAGACAATGTAATGCTACTTTATATTGTTGGTACACATGATCATATGATAAATAGACATTTGGTGAAACCTTGTCATTTTTGTCATGCAATGGACTTTTGATTTTCTTTTTCTTATATTTTACAAATTTGGAATGAGATATAAAAAATTTATTTGATAATGTAGATGCATCAAACAATGAATTTTCAATAAATGGTTTGCAAAATTTTGCATTTTCACCATCATATTTCCAAGCAATTAAGGTAGGGGGAGAAGTAATGCATGCATGTTGATCATTGCAAGCTAGGGAAAAATAATTATTTTCACTAATTTCATTTGAGTGATCTAAAAAAGGAACAAGATTTTCAACATTGTCATTAGTTTGGAAAAAAGGCACATATTCACTTTTTTCAACATTTGCATCATTTGATAGGGAAGAAAGGCATTTAATTTTTGGTTTGTCTTGAGATTTTTACATGAAACACTACTAATTTCAACATCATAAATGTTAATTTATTGCATGTTTATTGTATCATATTTACGTGATGTACTAAAAAATTGATAATTTTTAACTTTTTAGGCCTTTCATCATTGGAAATAGAAGCAAGAGGAGAACTGGGCTCCTCATAGTTACATTCAATAGGGGTAAAATCATACTCATAACCATATGAAAACATGTTATGATTGTCAACATAGTCATTTAAACTTGCATTTTCATCACTAATTTTTTCATTAGCACAGTTATAAGTAAAGGATGAAGATTGAGATTTTTTTTGGGATGCCATAATATTCTCCTATATAATACATTAGTCATCATGAATATTAAAATAATTATCCAATATATGGGGTTTCCTAGGGTTCGTATCAAGAGTAGACATGTCTAAGAAAGCTAAAAATTTGTATGCAACCATGCAAAGTGGAATAAAAATGCCCAAGAAAAAATAAAAAGAAGCATTATTTAATATATGCCCCTGAAATAGATCAAATTTGAAAAAGAACAACAATAAAAACTAATTTATTTAGGAGAAGGAGAAACCCTAAATTTCAATATATGGTTTGGTTCAAACAAGCCAGAGCATGGGTTCATAAGAATGTTTTAACCCTAAATTTTAGATATGCTAGTGTTATCTAGGGTTTAAGGGCTTAGATTAGCTTTTACACAAGGATATGAACTAACCTAATTAGTAGGACAATTAATAAAAAATTTAAATAAATAGTATTATAAATTTATAAAATTGAGTTTTCTAAAAATAGTAAAAAATAATTATTGATAATTATTATAACAAATTAGGAATAAATGATCTTTAGCTAGTTTATTGTGCATATAAAACCCTGATCTAGAATAGGGTAGAAATGGAATGGAAGATGATCCTAGAAAAGTCTTCAGATTTTAGGAATATTATTTTTATGGCCTCAGATGCTTGTATTATATATAAATAGTTGCATCGAGGCATGTGTCTAACCCTACCAAAGGTATCATGTACAAAAAACTATCTAGATCTAAATGTAACCAATCAGAGCCTTCTGGGTTTCCTATCACCTTTCTTCTAATGTATTTAGATCATGTGCACATGATGTGACTCTTTTTCAAATGATCAAACCCTAGATTTCACTCTTGGAGTGATTGTGGGAAAATGGGTTAGTGGGCTCACGATTTCAAGCTTCCCCAAGGACTCCTCTATTAATGGGTGTTGCCTACATAGCCAATATTTTTAAAAGGACCTCTGAATTATGTAGTTCTCCCCTATGTATTGGATTGTGTGTGTACATGGATACAATATGTGATAAGCAAAGACATGCAGTGACTTACCTTATAACTTAGAAAATATGGCTCAAGGGTTACTCCTTGAATGCTTCAGACCTGTGGAAATACTGCTCCTATGATTGATATGGAAATAGGGACAAACAAGGAAAGTTTGCTCGCTTGAATACTTGATTGAGTGTTTTTTGGTATATTACCTTGTGAGTTGTAAATGATTTCCAGGTGAGGAACTAATTAGGTTTGACCTTGTATATATACCAATTTATTTTAAAAATATATTGCATTAAAACACTTAGGCTAACCTTTAAGATATATTGCTTTTGAAAATTGGATGCCTTTTGGGCACTGAACACTTTGTGGGAAAAGTGGATACTTACATTGATGCATGTGTCTAACTCGAATGCAAGAGTTTAGTGAGATATAAAAAAGGTATAGGTCAAGAAATGACAATGAAGGATAATAATTAGGTTTAGATATTTTTACATAGTATAAAAGGCATGGTCATCAGAATAATAATGGTCAAATTAAGAGATAAGAAATTCAGCATAAAGAGATAGTGAATGTGAGCTTTTTGGTAATAGGTAGGATTATAATTGAAAGGTACAAACATGAAAGGTATTTTCTAAGTGTACATGTATATAAATCATATTTTAGTATTTACAGTGTTTGGGTATGCTTGTATCACACTCAAAGATGTGTGAAACATATGTGTATATATAAATGATGATATGTTATCTACTAAAATAAATCAAACAACATAGATGCCAAGGAGCTAATAAAATATTAGAATGTTGAATATTATTGTATTTTTTAATTTATTTGATTGTTTTTTTATTTTCTTGAATATGTGATTTTTTTGGTTGATAAACAAAAAGTTATGGACAAAGGAAAATTATTACTAGAATCCAAGTAGCTCATTAAGGGGATGCCTTTGTGAAGGCCTTATATGGAGTGTGGAATATTCATATGCTACATAATTAGTATCATTAAGATCATACCAATATTATGTATTATTAAGAACATAATCATTAATGTAATCATTATTATAGGAGAGATGTAACTTTATAGGTTGTTATTGAACTTATAATATACCATTTTGAGCATTTATGTATGAAAAATTCATTGCACCATAGATTGTATTTAATTTTTGAATATGTTCATCATTATGGACTAAAGAAGAGTCATGTATATTGGCTTTGAACATTAGGAAAAGATGTAATTTGTGCATTGACTTATTTATTTGAGGATGAAAGCATAGACTTTGAAGTATTGACCTTAAATTTTTGCTCCTCTATACATGAAATAGATATGATGTTGGATCCTTAGCAACCATATTTGTATCATTTGATTTTGTAGGAATGTCTTGCTTTGAAAACTCCTTTGTTAGAAGCCCTCTTTTTAGAATGCTCGTTTGGTAATTTTGAGTTTGATTTTGTAATTTCTATTCTTGATCTAATTGTGACTTTTAAATCTTTTTGTATTCTGAGTTTTATATTTTCAAGTGTTTTTATTCTAAATTATCCTTTGGTACCCATACTTTTTCTTTTCTCCCTTGTGAGTAAAGAGATGTATTCATTATGTAAGTGGGTTATTTGATTTATGTATCAATGAGAGGATCACCACCATATTTAAGACTTTGTATTTTGTTCTTTAATGAAAAAAGACAATTTATATGATGCCGATGAATTCTATGATATGGACAATAATATTTTTTTATCCTTATAGAATGTAGAGGAGGTAGTTGAATAACTTTGTTTTGAAGCAATTTTCTTAGGACTTCACTTGGATTCTTATTAGTCTTTTATTTACTTTTTGAATCACTTGGTTTAGATGTATTATATTGTAGCTTTTCATTTGGATATGTAACCTTGCTAGATGAATATGCAAACACATGATTAACACTAGCATATTTTGGTTTCTATAAGTATGTAATCTGATTTTCCAATGATACGATCCTTGAATTGAAATATTGATTTTACTTTTGTAACTCTTCTATTAACTTGCTCATAGTGATGTTTTGATATTTTAGGGATTCATAAGCACAAACCCTAGGAAATTTAGATTGAATATACATACACACATTTAAATGATATATGGGAGGTGAAGGGGTTTGAATAAAGATATATTTATTACCTTCATTTAAAAACATAGACTAAACCACCTTACCCCTCAAAAGAGTGGTAACATGGACATGGTTAGAGGGATGGTAGTTATCACCCTCCTTAAGGTTAGGAGGAAGAAGAGGTTCCTTTTTATCCTTAAATGTTTCAAAAAATAATATGAATATAATAAAATGGAAATAATAAATAAGAGATATAAATTCTAGTAAATATTCCAACATGATAGAAAAAAGCATAATTAAATAATTTCTACAATTTGAAACCCTAAAACGTTGGAAACCCAAGGGTACGTTAGATTCTTCACAATAAGGCTATATAAATTTCATAAAATTGGTTGGGTATTTTTAAAATATGATAATTTCTTGAAATAGAATACAATAAATAGGTGAAATCTAGAAAAATGGGAAAATAGGTATCCCTTTCGCCTTGTATACAAAGATGTACTAAAAATAGTAAATTGAATATTTAAAAAATCCATAAGTAATTTTGACAAACAAAAAGAGGTTTATGATTATGGAAATAGGACTATGAAAAACCTTCAATGAATTTTAAAATTAATTTGTTTTTAATTAGAAATGAGTAAAAAAATGTGGAATGTTTCATAAACAAACCCCTAAAATATTCCCAATAAAGAATCAATAATTTATATAAATCAGGAATATATTTTAGATATCTAAGAGAGGGTTTTTAATAAAATATGGATTTTGATGAAACACATAAATTAATTATAAAATAGGTATGCTATTCACCTTATATGCCAATATTTACTAGAAATAATAAATTATAAAAATAAAAAAACCTATATAGAATTTGGGTGAACAAAAAGATATTTTTAAGTATACGAACCTGTATAGAAAAAACCTATGATTTTTTTTTAAATGGAGCTATTAGGAAGCCTAAATGTTCTAATAAAGGAACAAAAACTACAAGTGTATGAACATGAAACCTTGGCAACAATAAGAGGGTAAAACCCTAGGGTAAAGATTTAGATCTGAAAATAAATCACAAGATAAAAACCTAGAAGGTTGAAAACCCTAGGGTAAGCTAGGATTTGTATGGAAAATAAATAGAGGTTGGGTTCACCAAATGTTTAACCCTAAATTTATATATTTTGGGGTAGAGTATTAAGAATATATAAATAGTTCAAACCCAAGGGTGATAAATTAATCTATAGTAGGCCAATTAATTGTAAACTCAGATGAATAAATATTCTAAATTATAATATCAAGATATGATAAATATAAAAAGCACGTGATTTGAAATATGTTAAATTTATGAAAATACTAAAGGAAAATTATACTTAGCTAGGTTTACTATCCACAGGTAGATCTAAACTAGAAACATGTGTAAAGTATGTAGATTAGTATTCTAGTTCAGTCGTTAAATTCTATAAATTGTACTTCTATAACTACAAAAACTACCATCAGATCTGGATACTACCATCGATGCTAGTGTCTAAATATGATACAATATCCAATATAGAATAATGACTAGATTTGAATGCGACCAAATTCATTATTCTATTTTTTATGTGGCCTTTCTATTGATGTATTCATAATTAATATACATGTTGTCACTCTTCGTTGATTTATCAAACCCTAGCTCTTCACCTTAATTAACCCTTGGAATAAATTTGCTAAAAATGGGTTAGTGGGATTATGGTGTGGAGCTTACCTTAAAGACACCTTTATCAATAGGTGTTTCCTACATAGCCAATACTCCAAGGAGGGCCTCAAAATTATGTAGTTATCCCTATGTGTGGGAAAGTGTGTATAAAAGGGTGCAATATGCTATATGATGATGCATGTAATGATCTAGCTTGTAACTTGACAAATATCACTCATGGGCTATTTTTTAATGCTTTAGGCCTAAAATATGATTGCTCCTATACTTGATATGAAAATAAAGATGAATAAGGTAGAATAGCTTGGTTTTGGAGTTGATTGATTTAACTTTAGTAGGTGTTTGCTTAGCATTTGTTAGTTGAGGAATGAAAAGGCTTAGACTTATATTTATACCACACCTTTTAAAAATATCTCACAATAGGGTTCATAAGACAAATAAGCCAACTCATAAGTTTTAAAACATTTGAAATATGAATGAATTTTGAAAAATTAACACTAGATAAGGATATGGACATTACCATCGATGGCAGTGTCCTTTTATGGCTAGTGGTGTCCAGAAGGATAAGAAATAGGTACAAATATAAAATTTATAGTGAATGATGTTTATTAGGTTCAAATATTTTTGTTCCATGTAGGGGACCTGGGTCATTAAAATTTTATGGAGTATACTAAGAGATAAACATTTAGGCATAATGAGATGGTGAATGTGAGCCTTTCAATAACATGGAGATATAAAACTGAAGGGTAGAGCCTCAATTAATATTTTTTAAATGTACAAGATGAGATGCTATAAAATATATGGTATTACAAATATTTATATGACACCTTTACAAAATTTACTCAATACATGACTAATATCAGTTGGACATACCTCACAACCACTTCTAATGTCACAAAGTAAAAAACATCCAAGCTAAAAGGATCTAACAATTACATTATTCATGGGTGGAGGTTATTTTCACCATAACCATATCGATCCTATAGAGAGAAACATTTTTTTAATAAAATACATTTGTTATAACTTGGTTATATTGTCAAAGAATTAAATTGTAAAGGAAGTTGGAAAAACTAATTGGGATACATAATATTACCAATTGCTTATGGTTCATATGTTGTCCAAATGAAAGTGTTCATTATGCCACATAAAAATCAACATAATTTTACATTGGGAAAATTTTGGTTATACCAAATAGAAGGTAAAATAAATAAAAATCAACAAGGTATTTCATTTTCCTATAAGGGAAGATTAGTTCACATACTACATGATGGTGATGATAATTCTACTAAGCAAGTAACAAGAGAAGAGGAGCATGCTATGAACCTCTTTTTATTCAAAATGCTCTAGTCATGATGAAGATGATTGATTAAAATAACCTTGACCAACATATTTCAAAAATCCAAAAAAATAAAAAAATCCAAGAAAATATAAAAACATTCAAATAAATCCAAAATATAAAAAATTATTCAGCATACACATGTTTACTAGCTCCTTGACATCTATGTTGTTTATTTATGTTAGTAGATAGCATATCATTTATTATTATACACACATATGTTTTACATATATTAGGTGTGATATAGTCATACACCAGACCAATGATACTTACACATATAAATGCTGAACCTTTTTCCTTCCCACGTGGCATACCATGATAGGATCATATGCTTATTTGATCATAATCAATGCAAGTTATATTATTTTACGATCACTTTTACATTAAAATGTTGAGCTTATATAATAATGCTTACACATGCCTATATTCATGTTTACATCTTACACCATGTACTTGATATGCTATATTACATGACATTTTTTTCTAACACATACATGCAGGGACTAATATGATATGCTTATGTTAGTTTCTTATACTTCATTTATTCACATTGTCACTTCCTTGAGTGTACTTCTTGCTTGTTATTGTATTGCTTGTGTAACATTTTACCCTGTTCCTTGCTTTTAGGTCTCTGTGCCACTAATTATTATTTCTTGGTGTGTGGACATCTAAATATTCCTCTTTTCAAATATGTGAATTTTGAACATGTCCCTTATTTGAAATCTCCTTAGACCTTTTTTTGTGTGACATTGAGTGCTATTGTGTGTGTGTTTGATTGTTTACTGAGATTGTATTGTAACTTTTTAGACATCACCATGATATATATCATGCATTTTAGGGCTTGTTGTGATCACATATTGTGAGTTTCATTGATATATATACTTATACATGCTACTCCTTTATGCTACATGATTCATATGATACAATTATTTCATCCTTTTAAGGTGAGATGAATACCAGATTAGATTCCCCTCATCTCAAAATGGGGGAATTTTATTGGGAGCATGTCATAGAAACATGACCCCAAACATACACAATTGGCATATTTGATAAAGTTTACATGATTTCGATATACACTTGGGTTAGAATGATATACATTTGGCACTGATTTTACAAATTTAAGACAAAGTTGTTTAGATTTGGTAAAAATATTATACACAATTATAGAGCAGAGGTTACATTTTGATAGATACTTTAAATTGAGCCACATTATAAGTGTATATGGCATGTAAGTACACCTAAAATTACAAATAGATATTTAAAACACTTTACCAAGAAGCATCATTTTTACTAAGTAGTGTTTTGAGCCTTTTATATGTATAGAAATTGACTCTTTTGAGTAGTGTGATCAAGATTCAATGTCTTTGATGGCCTTATCACTATTCCCTTTTTGCAGGTTGATTTGGTAATACCACTTGACCTAGCTTTATTATACTTACATTTGAGTTATGTGATTGAGATTCAATAATATCAATGGTCATGTTATGACTCACCCTTTCTCCAGGTTGGGGGAATAAGTACACTCTAAATTTAACTCTTAAAATATCTAAGGTTCAAATTTGAACCTCTTTCAACTCCAAAGCTTTATAAGGGAGCATCTTTACCAAAATAAAGTACCAAGGGGCAACAAGGTTGCATTGACACACATGTGTACTCCTTCCTTGCTATCTTTAATTTGGAAGCATTTAAATTATTCAATTTTAGATTACATGCACTAATTTATACTTTAACATGCTCTTGGTTATAGTTCATACACTAGAAACAAATTTCATGAGAATTTAAACAAAGACAAGGTGTGTTGTACACACCTAGGTACACATTTATTTCCTTTAATCTAGTAATTTCATTCTTACACATTACTAGTTTAAGGGGGGATGTAAATACCAAAATATGATTATATATATCATCTCAATTTTTTATACATGATAAATACCAATTAGGGCTCTACCCTTTAGTCCTAGACCTTCTGATAACTGCAAGGCTCACATTAGCATTTCACTATGCCTAATTTCTTATCTTATAGTTTGACCCTATCATTATGATAACCTAGATCACATGTACAATAAAAAAAGCTTAAAATATGATCTATATTCTTAATTATTAGTTACAAACCTTCAATAATTTTATATCTTTTTAAACACTTGCATTTTCATTGGGACACTAGTATTAACACTAATATCTAGTTTTCTTATCAAGTGTTCATACCTCAAAACTCATCCAAATTAAAAATCATTTGAAATGTATGGGTTGACCTATTTGTCTTATCTAACCCTTATATGAGATATTTTCAAAATGTGTGGTATAAAAACATTATAAAGACCATTCATCATTATCAAGCACTCATGTAACAAATACCTATTCAAGCTCATTCAATCATTTTCACAATTGATTTAAACTTTTCTATTCTTTTTTATTTATATATTAGTCATAGGAGTAGTAATATTATAGGTCTGAAGCATTTAAAGAATATCCCATGAATGGTATTTATCAAGTTAAAAGCTAGATCATTGCATGCCCTTGTATATACCATATCACACCCTTGTGCACACACAAACCCACACTTAGTGGAGAACTACATATGTCTAAGGCCCTTTTATGAGTATTGGATATGTAGAAAACACTCATTGATAGATGGGTCCTTGAGGTTAGCTCAACTTTATGAACCACTAACCCATTTTTGTCAAGGTGATATAACCTAAACTGAAGAACTAGGGTTTGTGTTATACACAACGTACAAAACATATGCACATGATTTAGATACATTAAAAAAAGGTGATAAAAAATACTAACAAGAATAACTAGTCGCTTCTCAATACAATGAATATTTTTTATAGGGTAGTTATGTCAAACTATGGATAGAAGCATCGAAATAAGTGTTTAGGCCTCCAAAAATAATATTTTTAGAATCTGATAATTTGATGTTGAGCATCAACCTACCTCATTCCACCTATACACAACTCATATCTACCTATACATTTATAAATAATCTAAGTATTATCCCTTTCTTATGTTGTAATTATTACACTATCATTTATGAACTAGGAATTTGACTCAAGAGAGGTGATTAGTATTGTGTTAGTCCAAAATGAAAACAAATTGACAAAAACACACTAACTAACGTACATCTTTAGGCCTAGTTACTAGGGAGAGCTTAGTTAAAAAACATGAATGAAACACACAACTAAAATTCAAAATAAACCTTCTTTTACCTTCTTTGGATGCTCCAAAAAACTTGTTGTAGTGGCTTGCTCAGTTTGTGCTCATGAAGTCTGCATCAATAGAATCTTGGCTACCTCCATATCTCCTTGGCACCTTATGTCTTTGGCTTGGCTTGGCTAAATATTTGGGCATAATAACACTAATTTACATGAGGATTTGGAACTAATTCAACATGATACCTTTGCATTATCAAAGCTTAAAAATCAATGTGGTAAGGCCTCCTAGTTATAGATTTTGGAAAATGGCTAGAATCAACCTGAACCATCTATCTTAAGATTGAGATATGTGTCTAAGGATTAATCCAATTATGTAATTAAAAATACATAAATAGGATCATCAATATTTGGGATAGAGGGGCATTAACTAGGCATGGAGGGTCTTAATGAGGCATGGAAGGCATGAATATTGATATTTATGGCATTTATGGCCTAGGGATGTCTTCCCAAGAAATGATGTCACCTGATGATGTAAATATTACATATAAATTTTCAAAAATATTTTATTCAACAAGTTCCATGGAATTATTAATTAGACTCTAATTTGGTTTAATTAGCTCTTAATCATAATTAAGCACTTTGTCCACAAATTACTCAAATTGATTAGAATGTCTTGTTATTGGTCTAAAATTTGACTGGATTGGAATTAGAATGTGATGTCAGATGTGTTGGATCCATTATCCCATTTAGGATATTATCAACACAAAATAACAAAGGCACATGTCTTGTATAATAAATTTGATAGAAAAGAGAAATCTAGAGCATCTAAGTGCAAAATCAGCATTTTGACTCGAAATGATCTAATCAAAGTTAGCTAGCCCATAAAATGCATTACCCCATTTAGGGATACACTAGCCAAAATCAACACTTGAATATATCAATTCAAAGCTTTCAATGTGTTTTAGTGTTTTTAGGCCAAATTATACATTTTGGTGGAAATTGGTCAAAAGCTTGATTGGAAGTTATTGGTGGCTAGATTTAGGTGTCTACAATTTGCCCTTATTTGGGAAGGCATTATAAGATGTAATCATAGTAACACCTTCTCAAATAATGAGAAATGGCGTGTAGGCCAAAAAATAAGATGATGGTTGAAGAAAGAGCTTCAAAGAGTGTTTGGGAAGCCTATGATGATGCCCCCTCAAGGGAGTGGTCATTACATTTGCTGATGGACAGTCCCTTGAAAATAAGTAAGAAGAAAGGTGGAATTGACCCATGGGTGAGGTTAATCCAAATGAGAAAATTCTTGCATGCATTGATTTAAAAGGGGTATTGATTTTCCCAAAGGTGGTTATAATTAGGGATAAAGGTCAAAATAATGATTTGTCCATAGGTGGTTATAATCATTAAAAGGATCTGAATCAGATAAAGATGTTGTGCCCCAGTTAGGGCTGATTAGCAAGCATAGCTCAAGGATATAACTTGGAATACAAATTAAATATGAGTAGGCACAAAGTGATGAAAGAGATGAATAGAAGAATAAGATTGATCAATAGAAATAATTCAGTTGTATCTGCCAATGAAGAGATGCTCATCCTTATTAGAAATAATATAAATAGAATGGTCAATGGGTTAATTTAATCAAAATGGGTGGAAGGATTTTCCAAGGTGCCAAGGAGAAACTTCTATGGATCCATTGATTATAGACCTTCTTGAAATTGATTTTTGATATAACATGTGATGATAGGCATCATGATAGAACACCATGAAGACTTGGTCAAAATATGCATAAGGACTGACTCTCAATCCATTAAACACTCAAAAAATGCACCAATGATAAAAACCATGATGATAATGTTGATGTATGAATATGGATGTACTCAAGAATAAGGTGCACAAGGAATCACCCAATGAACACACATAGAATGAGTTGAAGCAATAGTGCTAAAAGAAAATAAATAGGCAAGTGAACAAACAAACAAACAACTTTAAAATAAACAAACAAATGAAAAGCCTAAATCAAAATCAAAATAAATCATCCTAGTAATGACCATGCCCCAATAAGGTGGATTGAGGATAACTAACTAGGCTTAGACAAGATAAATGTTTTTGGATTTTTGAAATGTTATGAATATTTTTGTCATTTTGAGGTATCTCAACTCATTAGAGAATGACAAGATACCTACTCACAAAATGGTGAGAGTGTTTGGCTTAGATTGATCACAAAATGATGAGAGCAAATAGAAAGGGGGACTGAGGTGACCTCAACATGAATTGAGTATGACCTATATAGTCCTGAAATGACCTCAAGTCATAGTAATTTTATCCACACAAAAGGTAGGGAAAAACCAACTAAGTCCCAACAAGTTCTTAAATCTGACAAATGGCTAGTCAAATGAAAACAATAATGGCAACGTGATATGGCAATGCATGGTAAATAAGTGTTACCCCTAGTTTGTCCATAGGAAGTTATAACTAGGATACAATGGCATAGGTCAATGATACTAATTTTTCCATAGATGGTTATAATTAGTAGCAAGATTGGTGAGACACTGATTTGTCCATAGGCGATTATAATCAAGCTCACATTAACCAACTTTGATATAGGATAAAAAATGAAAGATATCTTGCTAGATCAACTTTCACACTACTTTCATAGAATGCCATTGTAAACATGGATTTTATGGATTATTGAAACTTTATCAGAATCCTCTCACAAAAGGTGTAGGAAGAACCAAATAAACCAAGATCAAAATAGGATTTGGTAGGATGACTAAAAATAGGCTTTGGTCTAAATAGGAATGGAATGAAAGGATGGTATGGTTTTACTTAGGATAATTATGGATTTTGATAGATTGGATAAAATGGTAAGAGGGTTTCCCCCAGGTGAGAAGGTGACTGGTTGGGATATGTGATAATGACAAAGGAATATACAACAATGGAAATGGCATGACAATGAAATGGTATGGTACATGGATAAATGGCATATGATTTTATTGTTCTTTTTGAAGTGGAGATGTACATCCTAATCAACAAATGATATAAACAAAATAATAAATCATGTTAATTTTTATCCCACACCTCATCTAAATAGTTACTCTATCAAGAACTTGGTGTAGATTTGATTGTTAAGAATGCTTTTATGATCATCATTAGTTGTTGATTCTAATTCCTTCAAGCATTGAGACAAGGTATCTTTATAACCTCTACAAAGGAAAGTGTGGTCGTGGATGGTAAACAAGGACAAAAGTTGGATGATAGGTTTGTTTTTGAAATGGAATGGTAGATGATAATGGAATGTATAATGGTGGGGGAAGAAATGAAGATTTGGACTTTCAGTCGCATGTAATGTTGTCGATGTTGAATTCAGCATAACTTTGGTTGTGGTAGGCCTAAAGACCTTTGAAGATGATCTCGATAGGACCACCAATTTTTATTATTATTTAGGCTTGAGAGTAGCTACTATCTGATTAGGCTATAGATTGGAAGATATTTTGACTTGATCTATGATATTATCTTCATCAAAAAGTGAAGGAATTTTGTGCTAATCTATTGGTGATTTGAAGAGGTTTTCACTAATGAAGTTATCTTGATTATTCCATAATGCCCTTGAGAATGTTTCATTAAGGAACATTAAATTTTGAATTTGATTGTATTCTAGTGATTTCAAAAAAGTTTTACTAGAAGATGTCGAGTTTAAACATTGCTTGTCCCCTAGTGCCTCTAAAAAGGTTTCACTAATATAGTGTTCTTTTGCTACATGAATGTGGTTTTGGCCTCCTTGATATTCTTAATTTTCTATGTCACCATAGATATAGTTTAACAAAGTGTGATTTTGTTGATCTCAATCAACACTTGTGGGAGATGGAATGTCAATAGTATGGCTATTTTGGTTGATGGTAATGGCCTATGAAATGGTAATGGAATGAGGAGAGTATGCATAATCCTTGTAGAATATACTAGGATAACTCATGTTTAATCTAAAGTACTCATCCTCAAAAATTGTAGAAGGATCACAAATATATCCATATTGATCTATTGGGCATGCATAACCAATATTGTAACAATCATGAACATATTATTCTTTTGAATCTAATTCTGACTCAAGGGACTCTGAATCCAATGTTGAGATTAATGTTGATTTTGATTTTGATGCTAAATCCAATGTCAATTTAATAATAGAACCTAACTCTAATTTTGATTCTTCATTTGATGGGTACTCTGTTACAATGATGTCTTGTTGAATGTTTAGTATTAGATAAGTAATAGCCTATGATGGCATAATGGGCTCCATAAAAATTGGTTTATTAGAGTGGGACTCCTTCAAGATGGAAAAAAGGTCAAGAGATAACTCTTCAAAGATTGGGTTGTCAATAGGAGGCTCTTTAAAGATAGGCATATGGTCTAGGTAATGATTTGCCCAAAGGCAGTTATAATCATTAATAAGTGACTCAATAAAGACTGGCTTATCAAAGTGAGACTCCTCGATAACTGATATAAGATTGAAAGGTGATTCATCATAGGTTGACTTATCACAAATGGTTGGTTCAACAAAAACATCTTGGATTGGTTGGTTCTCTTGGCCTTGGTTTCTAATGAGTTGGAAAATACCAGTTTTGAACATAGCTTGGTCTTCAAATGATTGGATTAGTTGAGGTTGGGATTGGATTGGTACTGGATAAGGAATAGACTATGATTGGATAATGGTAGGGTATTGTAGAGCTTGATTTCTCATATGATCTAAAGAACAAAGTCCTGAGATGGTAAAAATAGGGTAGTATGGGGCTAGGTTATTCACACAAGCTAAAAGACAAGGTCTTGGAATGGTGAAGGGGCGTTGTGGAACTTGATTGCTTGCACAAGCCAAAGGATGAGGTCCTGGTATAGAAATGGTATGATTTGGATATTGTGGAGCTTGGTAGCTCGTATAATCCAAAAGAGGGTTAGGGGTAGCTGATGATTGGATAACAAAAGGACATCATAGAACTTGATTGCTTGTATAAGCTAAAGTATCCAAGTCCTCCTGATAAACCATATCATCCTAATCTTGAGCTAGTTCTTGAATATGTTTTGTGTACTGATTATTATAAATAGGGTATGGATTTGTATCCCAAAAAACATTATCTGTAGTTGGGTCTTTAAAGTCCTCACAATCCTCTTCATACCAATCAAGGTCTCGAGTTGGATCATAAGCTGGTTCGTGACTGTGTTTCCATGAATGATTATTATGAGATGGATAGAAATCTATCTCACAAACCATTTATCATCATTGGGGTCTTGACTAAAGCCATAAAAGTCATTTTTTGTGGCCATTCTATCATAAGTTGGATTATAAATGACTCCACCATAGGTGTAGCTAGACATATCTGTATAAATGATGAAAACTCCAAAAACAAAAAGACTTAGAGTTTTACAAACTCCAAAAAACTACCTCTAAAGGATAAATGGTTCAAAACTTGGTCTAACTTGGTTGAAAGTGGAGTTGTATCTTGAAACAATGATTTGATCATGGAGCTATATCTCCAAAATGGTTTGATCATGGAGCTATATCTCCAAAATGGTTTGATCATGGAGTTGTATCTCCAAAATGGTTTGTGTTAAGACTTGGCATAAAACACTCTAACATCAAATGTCATATGCACAAAAGGTCAAACACCTAAATAAAAACTAGCATGTCAAAGGTCTAGGTCAAAGTGATCCAAACAAGGTCTAAACTAGGAAAGGGAAAATAGTCACTAGGTCTTTTGTCTAAATGCGGAGTCAAAAGCTAGGCTCAAACAGGCTATGCTAGGACTTTTGGCCAAATGGCATCAAAAGCTAGACTTGAAATAAAGGCATGATGTGATTTTGATTTAATCTAACAAGTTTTGAAATGGATTTGACATAGACCCAACACACAAAATCAAACATAAACATGATCAATTGGCATATGGCATAAGGAAAAAGGCTTTTGGAGAAAGGTTGTGTTATCCCAAATAAAAGCACAAACAATGATGAGGATAGGCTTTGAAAAAATAAACCATCAATAGTTTTCAAATTAGGATAATCGATTAACCAAAGTTATGCAACCCAAAAGAGAAAGATCTATGTATCAACCCCATGAATTAAGGCCTAAATAGAAACCAATCAATTTTTGAATCCAAAGTTGACAAGGTTAATTGAAAACTCAATGTTGAAAACTAGGATTTTACCAAATAAGCTAGATAAAATTGGATAGCATGATAGCACATAAATGAGGTCCAAACTATTGATGTGACATGGTTTGAAACAAATAGTTTTTGGTGTAATGGTAAACAAGTATTGAAATAAATTGAGCAGCATAATGGCATAAGCATGCTCAAATGAAGTGATCCATGTTATGTTTCAAAAGACTCAAAGGAAAAAATGGCTTGACATGAATTAGGCAACACAACGCTACCCTCTTCAAATCATATACATGGTTTTGACATGGTTTATGAACAAACAAACAAGTTTTTAGTCTCAAAAAATTCCAAGCAAATATGACCAAAATATACTAAGTATAATCATCCAAATCCTAGAAAGGTTATGAAAAAGTGGGGTTGACTAAAACTAATTTGTTTTTTATCATTTCTAGAGGATCAATTACATAATGACTTTCACATCAAATTATACAAAATAAAATCACAGAAATTGGGTGTCTGTGGCACTTGGCTTGTTGCAAAAAGGTCTAGACATTTTTGCAACCACTACATCCTGTTGTTCACTCAGTGTAGTGCAATGTCTAAAGTGCAGATACATCTCATGTGAAAATCTAACACTAGAAGGTGGTTTAACCACTCAAACCTCTGATCTTAGTGGGAGTGGTTGAAGTCAATGCTAAGAGATGAAACCCTGGGTCAAAGCTTCCCTATCGAACTTGCAGGAGATGATGAAGTCCCCATCACAAGCCAAGTTTGCATGAAATAAAAAATCATAAAATAGAAAGACTTTAGGGTCATTTCAAGGTCACCCAATACTATTGTGAGTTTTTGGGGAGTGTTTTAAATGACTTTTTTCTATGCCTTGGACTAGGCTTTTTGCAATAGGAATAACATTTTTGATTCTAAGGGTTCCTTAAAGGGGACAAGTGGAAGAGCATACATGCAACATCCCTCTCTTTGCCAAACAAAAACTACTTGAAACAACTATTGAATGCAAAAACTTGGAAAGATGAGTTCATTTTTAAGCACCAATTTGAAAGATTGAATGGTGTTCTTTTGACCCCTTGGTCTTAAGTTATAACTTTAAAAGTCTAACTTATCAAAACATTCACTTAAGCACATAAATATTTAATTAAGCACCAAAACAAGGTTCTTAATTCATTTTAAATCATGCAAAAGATGTCTTAATAACATTTTTTAACAAATTTAAAGTTCATTGGTTACCTGTCTACCCTTAAGGCATCACCCCAAAAGCAAATGTGTTAGATTAGAAACATTTAAAGAGATTTTCAAAATTTTGAGAAAAATATATGCAAAATGAAGTGAAACTAATATTAAATTCTAAAAATTTAGAAAAAAATATGTGGTTTAAAAAAAGATAATAAAAAATGGAGTCTGTATGACCCCAAACCAAGCATTTTGAAAATGGCCTATTAGCTCTTGGGTTAAGAAAAAGACAGTGACTACCAACAGTTATACCTAATTGACAATGGTTTCACTTGACCATCGATGGTTGAAAATGATCATCGATGGTTTACTTAACTGTTGACGGTTCCTCTGACCATTGACAATTACCTGTGTAACCCTGTGAAGATAGAATCTGGTCAAATGGAGTTAGAAAATCAATTAAAGAGAGTTTTAAGTATCCAAATTAAAATTTTAAAGTTGCCTCATGCTCTCCTTCATACGTGGGATGTGTCTTATCCCACCGGGCATGCCATTATGTGAACTACTAATTTGACTCAAGAGATGTGATTAGTATTGTGTTAGTCCCAAAATGAAAACAAATTGATAAAAACACACTAATTAGCTTACATCTCTAGGCCTAGTTACTAGAGAGAGCTTAGTTAACAAAACATGAATGAAACACACAACTAAAATTCAAAAGAAACCTTCTTTTACCTTCCTTGGATGCTCTAAAATCTTGTTGTAGTGGCTTGCTCGGTTTGTGCTCATGAAGTTTGCATCAATGGAAGCTTGGCTACCTCCATCTCTCTTTGACACCTTATGTCTTTGGCTTGGCTTGGCTTGGCTCCATATTTGGGCATAATAACACTAATTTGTATGAGGCTTTGGAACCAATTCAAAATTATAACTTTGCTTTATCCAAGCTTAAAAATTAATGTGGCAAGGCCTCCTATTTATAGATTTTGGAAAATGGCTAGAATCAACCAAAAACGTCCATCTCAAGATTGAGATGCATGGTTAAAGATTAATCCAATTATGTAATTAAAAATCCATATATAATCTCATAAATATTTTGGATAGAGGGGCATTAACTAGGCATGGAAGGTCTTAATGAGACATGGGAGGCATGAATCCTGATATTTGTTGATTATGGCCTAGGGATGTCTTTCCAAGAAATGATGTCACCTGATGATAAAAATATTTCATATTCATTTCCAAAAAAAAATTATTCAACAAGTTCCATGGAGTTCTTAATTAGGCTCTAACTTGGTTTAATTAGCTTTTAAGCATAATTAAGCACTTTGTGCACAAATTACTCAAATTGATTAAAATGCCTTGTTATTGGTCCAAAATTT
The DNA here is from genome assembly GCA_037957365.1 of Torreya grandis. Classification (NCBI taxonomy): domain Eukaryota; kingdom Viridiplantae; phylum Streptophyta; class Pinopsida; order Cupressales; family Taxaceae; genus Torreya; species Torreya grandis. Next base: position 271,171 of record JARHVA010005657.1, on the reverse strand, counting down.
GACTAGATTGAAATTAAGATGTGATGTTAGATGTGATGGATCTGTTATCCCATTTAGGATGTTATCAACACAAAATAACAAAGACACATATTTTGTACAATAAATTTGATAGAAAAGAGCAATCCAGAGCACCCAGGTGCAAAATTAGCATTTTGACTCGAAATGATCTGATCAAAGTTAGCTAGCCCACAAAATGCATTGCCCCCTTTAGGCATACCCTAGTCAAAATAAGCACTTGAATATATAAATTTTAAAGCTTTTAATGTGTTTTTGTGTTTTTAGGCCAAATTGTGCATTTTGGTGGAAATTGGTCAAAAGCTTGATTGGAGGTTATTAGTGGCCAGATTTAGGTGTCTACATCATTTAACATTATACTTTCCATATTTAAAATTTTTCTAGATTTAATATATTATATTATCTAAATAATTTTAATTGACTTGATCTAGAATAGTTTTATTCATCCATTTGATTACTCTATTCTACCCCCTTTAACCCTCACCCAATAAAAAAAGGGTTAAACAATTTTTCATGATATGCTTCCTCAATGTTACAATAATTTTAGTCCTATCTTGTTCATTTGAGTAAGCTTGTTGATCACGATGTAGTTCATGTGTTATAAATTTGAGGACTATTCATAACTTTTTCATTCAAAGACCCATTATTATCGTTTGTAGTAGAAAACATAGATTTTGGAGCCTTACTAGCTACTTTTTTGTATTCCATTTATTTTTTCAAGCAATTTATATGATTAACCAAAGGAATTTCAATAAAATCAATAGGTTCACTATTAATCATATCACTCTTCTTGGTTGAATTCTTAGATCTAATTAATTTTTATTTGAGGAGATCAGACATTGAACACAAACACCATGAAAATGCCCTAGGGTTTGAAAAATATATAGGATAACATTACCTAGGGTGTGGAACGAAACATAAAATAACTAGGGATATCATACCTCAAAAAATGTGATGGAACAAACCCAAGAAAACTCAAATAATTTTAGATTCACCCTAATGATCAAGATCTAACACTAGAAGGGGTATAAGAGAGCACATGCTCACCAAAATGTAGTATAGATAGATGGATTTCAATTAAATTACAACACAAATATCTATACACATTCAGCTATGCCTAAAATTGATATAAAACAATAAATCAATCCTAATTAATATTAAAAACCATATCAATAAATACAAGTGTAAGGTTTAGAAATGTATCTTGAATATCAGGGGATGTCATCAAAGTCCGACAATGAAAATTAGGGTATCATGGTAAGCTAACAATAAGCTTTAAAACTTTTGATGAACAAAGGAGATTGTCCATACCTTCGAGTTCCACTTTTGGGATGTTAAAACCATCAAGTTCTATTTCTAATAAATGTCGTAAGTGAAATCTATTTTGCTGATAATAATCATGTGAGTTTTAGGGATCCATAAACCTCACTTAGTTTTCATGCACCTTTGATTACATCACTGGGAAAATGGACTTCTTCTTTCCTTAATTAGGCAACTAGATCTAAAAACAATAAGGAAACATGTCTTGTGACATGTGCTATACCAAGGAATAACTTAGCTACCTTGATATTCTCAGGGCCCTCAACAATGTATAATATCAAAAAAACACTTCATTAATTATAATTATGCATTAGCTAGGCAAACTAGTGCAACACAATGTGTCACATGAACTTCAATGCTACAATGAATGCTCTGATGATATAAATGCTTGTAGGTGAAAAATAGATTCACGTGAACACTAATGGATTATTTACAAAAAGCCAAATGCAAAATAGATCCATGTGAACAATAATGAATTATTTTCAAAATGATAAATTCTTTGTAGATGGTTTTTAGATCGATCATCGATACTTAAAAGCACTAAAGTGCTTGTGTATATATAAATTAAATTAGAATATTTGAATGATAAAAATAATTTATATTAATTGAAAGGTGTTATATAGATTAAAAAATAGTTGTTAGAAGGTTGAACTTTCACAAAAGATATTATTGATTAAATATACTTAAATATTATATACTCTAAGATGTGATTGATCAAATACCTAGCGTAATGCTAATAAATCCAATACTTTTCTAAAGTCAAAGATGAAGAAAGTGGATGATCTTTAATGTACATATTCGTGGGAAGGCATTGACGAAACATTATAATCCTCAAGGCATAATCTTTTTCATTTATTGAAATGTTGGCAACACCTTCCTTAGTGTCGAAGCATTCCGCAAAGCGATTTCTTATTTTTACTTTAAGAATTTAAAAAACAAATAAATTATTTGACGTACTCCACGCTCAGGTTTACACAAACCGAAAAGAAAACTAACGAAATTTCATATGCCATCTTATCAAAAGCTTAAAGGGCCTATGATGAGAATAAATTGTGCACAACCAAAAATGGCCCCATGGCATATATTCAGTCTTGTTCTATATGTTTTTGGCTCATTTTGTCATGTATGGGTGATGGATCTAAATTTGACATTGTTTGTGTTGATCATTAAGCATTATTTAGTATAATTTAATCTTTTGCAAGCACTATCATCGGAGCATACCTAGAACATTTTACTTGAGTTATTTTGGTTATGTGATTTTAGTTTATCGGCTTTGATAAATTAGAAGGGCTAGCTAGCACATACTAGCAACTAATCTCATTACATGAACTCATAAAACTTACCCTTATCTAGTTTAGACTTGTAAGAACAATTCATTTTAGGAAGACATGAATCACTACGTGTAATTAGGGCAAAAGGTGACAACAGGGGAGCGAAGGTGAAAACATACGAGGCAATTTTTAGGCTATGCCAAGATCGTGTAGTTTCATCATGACCATCTATATGGACTTGACAATCTTCAATATCGTTTATACAATTCTAACATTGTCTCAGTTTCAGTCATATATTCAATTCTTGATAGGTGTGACAGGTGGCATATGTATATAGATAAATTCAAATTATAATGACAAATCATAAGTGACTCTAACACCCTCATTTACTAGACCGACAACACCTAAAAAAACTAAGAGCCTCATATCTCTCTATATCTAATTATTTATTTAATTAAGCATTTTTTTAAAAAAAATATGTATGTTTTATAATGCTTAATTAGAGGTAGGCATATTTTATGCATGTATTTTGATGAAACCCAACTATGTTACACCTTCTGGGTTTCATATTTTGGTGATCCCTCTTTGTGCATACACTTAGATCAAAATTTTAAATATTGTTTGATCCCAAACCCAAGGCCCTTTCTGATTCATGTTTTTTTTTCAAATCCTAGTGTGTTTGGTCTTATGTGGTGTATGTGCTTCCACATTTAATTTAATTTTATGCCATCAAAAACAAAATACATTGATATTCTGATTGAAATAAGTGATAGGCTTAATAAGAAGGAAATAAATACAATTAAAAAACACTTGGTTAAATCTAATCTATGATTGAAAAAAATACAATATAAAATTGTGAATGTATCTTTGCGAGATAATAATGTGATAATGTGCCTTTACAAGGTAAGATATTTCCTTTTTTGAAAGTAGGTATTCCTTTGTAAGATGATGTAGCTCTTTATATGAATATGAAAAATAAAAATATGTTTTTGAAAGATGATGTGAATCTTTTTATGAATAAAAAGCTTCATAATACGCTTTTGCAAAATATTGTAGATGATAGTCATAAGTATTTTGGCCATGATGGACATTTGGATGCTCGAGCGATTGGTAATCTCAAAATAAGTCAACCAATTCAAAATATAATTATGCCTCATAATTTAGTGCTTTCTTAAACCATATCATAGCGGAGTTGAGTTTATAAAAGAGGCATATTTTGGTACAAAACTCACAATAGAAGTAAGCCTTGTAATTTAAGAGTTTTATAAATCATATCATAATGGAGGTGAATTGGTAAACAAGGTTCATTTTTGTATAAAAATCACACTAGAATTATGCCTTGTAAATAAGGGTTTATTGAATCATACCCAACAATAAAAGGGATTTATTGATTAGGATATATGATGTATTCATGGATAAGGGGTCAAGTGAATGACTACCTTGTCCTTGCAACTAATAACCTAACTTCACCAGAAACCCATAATTTTAGTATTATGGACATTTAAAATAATTTTACCACTCAAAATGAATAAAATGTATTTGAACGTGGGCTAAAATCATCCCATAACATTCTCCAAATATTAAAGAATAAAAAACAACATTGACAAACATTTTATTGATTATAGTAATAGAAAATTAGAAGATATGCGTTTTACCAAACACATAACTCAATCTTTGAGCATTAAATTTTGGTTTTAATGTTTAAACTACATCCTTAGCTTTATTGTTTCACAATTAGGAGTGAAAAGCCGATCTCAAATATGATCTTTAACTTTTCTGCAGCTCCCTCAATTGTATTATACACACACCTAAGACACATTGTTTCCTTTCTCGTACAGAGTTCCATCTACCACTAATATGACCACCAATTTATTAATGTTGATCAATCCCTAAGTTTTCATTGTTATCTCTCTCTTCTCCTATTTGAGAGATAATCACCCAAAAATTGGTCTCGGGTAAGATTCTATGAAACTGTAGACACCCAAATTTGGTTCAAGCAGTTTTTAATAATGTCTTTTTACCACTTTGCTTAAAAGGGTATCTAACTAAGAATTAAGTACTTAATGGTTCATGTCTTTTGTGATTTATATGTTAGCTATTTATTTTCTATGTTTGTGGTCCCATTTTCCCATACATGCCATTTAGGTCATGCTTTAAGAATAGATATCTCTAACCCTCTTTTATCATATCAGGGCCATTCTTATCCCAAGTTGGTTCTGATTGTAAATTACAGTCAAGATTGATCATTAATCTTGGCCTATTTTAGTTGATCTTGACTCTTGATCTTTTAAATTCTTTCTTTAGGCATGTTTCCTTTTATAGTCACTGTTTTGGTCTTTAGGATTTTATGTTGGGTTTATTTTAGCGTGCCACTAGGTTTTTAATTCAATTCCAAAAATATTCTTATTTATACACAATTGTTAGGAGGCATTTGGGATAGGTATTATTATAATACAAGAGCTATATACAAGTACATATTAATTATACTAAATGATTAGAGCTATATCTAAAGTATTGAAGGTTGAAATTATATATTGCATGTTTGTGCAAAGGGTAAAATAAGAGAAAGAACATCTAATATTGTATTTACCATTACACACACACATATTATCAGGAGAACTACATTTGAGTTTAATCCCTCTTTAGATTCGATGTAATATAGTGTAAAACTTGGTTGATCAACATGGATTAACCAAGCTCAGTCCAACCCAATCCCTTTGATGTCTGAAGTGTTTGTGTAGGAAAATAGGGTTTGATACTTCAAGTGCATGCACACATCTTGAAGGTACTAAAAAGACATAAAAGGGCATTATTGATGTAGGTGAAATGTTACATAAGGAATCAAAATATCTCACCTACAGGGTCAAAATTGACTGTTGTAGGTCTAAATTGATAATCAATCATGTTTACTAATAGTTGATATCAACTAAAATAAAGACAATAGTAAATTTTAGAAATGATCATAATACAATCCATTTTACATATCATCAATACATAGAACATGCTTGTATAGAATATGGAAGCTTGATAAAAAAGCTAAGTTTTCCTATATCCTTTTGTACTTGTTTATTGTGATATTTGAATTTCCATGTTTGAATCATAGTTGTAAATCTATATTTTTTTGTATATTATACTAATCTATAGTTAAATTTTTATTCTATTAGTTTCTATCTAATTGAAATGTATTTATTTAATACAATTTTAGGTAAAAACATATTAATAAACCTGGTACCTTTTATAGGAGCATTGTTTATTAAATTTTATCTTAGAGTTTTAGATAAATTCCTAAATATCAAATATTTAAATAACTTTATTTTGAACTTAGATTCAACATCTAACACTAAAATAACTCTATGTTGACCTTGGATGTAATATCTAACACTAAAGACACTTTATTTTGACCTTATATTTGATATTTGATACTTAAAACACTTTCTTTTAACCTTGGATTTTAGGGGAATTTACTAATCTCTATACACAAAAATTCTCCTTAGGGTTTCTTCCTTCCCATATGCTTCCTTCCATGTTTCTATCTATCCATGCGAGAGTGTTTTTTTGGAGTAGGACTTATCATTCTCTTTATTACCATCTTAGGCTTAGCTAACTCCAAAATGTCTACCTCCACTAAGGACCCTAATAGTCCCCATCCTTTAGATTTTAGATTTTCTATTAATTCTACACCCTGCGATTACTCTAGTGAATGAACTAATGATGATCATTGTATAATTAACAATGCTAATAATGTTTATGAGGAATATGATTGTGAATGCAATGATTATGACTATAATTATGAATAAGCATATATTGAGGAAGAGGATGAATATATTATGTCCAAAATAGAAGAGCCTAGCTCCCCTAATTCTTATTTACACTCTCCTCTTAATCATACATTAGAACAAGAGGAACATAATAATAATACACATATTCCCATTCCTTACATATTTCATAAGCTAAAATCTAAATAATCTTTATTTTGTAATACACTTAGCTTATTTGTACTATTTTCTACTATACTTCATCACATTAAATTTTATAGGATACAAAAGCATAAGAACAATGAACAATGTATAAATTAAATTTATGATAACACTACTCTTGCATGTATAGACACTTCCCATGATATAGACATTGAAAATGATACAAAATTAGAATGTGATTCTCCTTTTCTCTCTAAATAATGTAAATGATACTAACATGATTCTTCTTTTCTCTCTAGGTAATGCAAACGATATAAAAGTAGAATGTGATTCTCCTTTTCTCTCTCTAGGTAATGCACATGATACAAATGTGGAAAATGATTATCTTTTTCTCTCTAGATAATGCAAATGATACAAAATTAGAATACGATTCTTATTTTCTCTCTCTAGAAACAACATATGTTACCCCTTCTCTCTCTAGAAACAAAAATATATGCACATGAACATGATATTTCTTTTTCTCCTTCTGAAAAACAATGTGATATTCGAATTGTACATGAAATTATAGTGGCATTCAAAATGATGAAATTTATATTCCTTCTTTACAAACATCATGATATTAATAGTACATTATGTAATTTTTCCAAATTACGTAATGATGTTGTTCTAGAATGTAATCTTATGAAATGTAATGATAATAGTGATGATTCCATCATTCATATGTTTTAAGTACATGGTAAATTACAACCTATAAGTATACTTGTCCAAACCACTACTATTTTTACTAGCCATATTGTGTCCATGATGCATGCTAGAGGAGACCTTCAAAAGCAAGTATCAACTCTTAATTTGAAAATTTGAACCTATCATGCCAATATTAAAGATAACATCATTAAATACCAACCTCTTACATGAACCATATTCGAGGATCCATACCCAAAATAGTTTGTAATGCCTATGCTTCCATTATTTGATGGTCAAGGAAACCTAGCTAACTATTTAACAAAATACATATGTTATTTTGGACATTAGGTCAATGACAAATGCATATAATTAAAATATTTCCATAGGAGTCTAACTCTAGATGCTTAATATTGGTTTTATAGTTTTCCTAATGGTTCTTTATTTACCTTTAAAAGATTAGAGAACACATTCTTATCAGATTATCACAAGTATAGAATGCTTAAATTAACAATGGAATATTTACAAGGCTTAAAGCAAGGTCATGATGAGTTTACTAGAGATTACATTATACGATTTAGGAATACTTTACACTCTTTGACATATCAACCTTCATATTTAGAAATATAATTTATATTTAGTAAGGGTCTTATTTCTCTACTTAGAGAAAGAGCATTGCATAATCCTTACACTCTAATTGAAATATTATATATGGATGTGCACCATTACACATGTGATCTCAATGATAATAATACAAGTGAATGAAGACCACCTTCACCAAAGCTAAAAATTACCACTCAAAATAATGAATCCAATTCATCTTCTCTAAAAGAAAAAAGTATTGTAAAATACTCCTACAATGAGAAATAATTGATAAAAGAGGTTTTCACCAACAATATTAATAAGAAAGCACATATTATTTCTCCTAAGACAAAATTTTGTATAAAGGAAGAATCAGTAAAATTTTTACACAAAGGAAAAGAATCAGTTGACATAATTTCACCTACAACAAGGTGTCTACTTCTACTAAGAGGCAACCACTTAATTTTGATCTCTTTATAGATTGGCCTCATGATATATTACATACATTACTGGGTAATAAGTTGATTACTCTTCCTCTAAATTATTATCATCCACCTCACAGGGTTGAGAAGAGAAAGGGTCAACCATTTTTCACTTGCCATGGTATCAACGAACATCATGATAATGATTGTTATGGTTTACGATAAAAGCTTACACAAATTACTGATAGAGGAGTTATCACATTTGATTATAAGACAACAAGTTCTTCCTCTCCCACTTCTTCTAGTAGTTTTAGATTAAGGTAAAAAATAGTTTTTGAAGGGGCCCCGAAACCCTATACAACAAAAGAGAGATAAACCTTTAAGCACAACCAGGTTACTAAGAGAACCTGAAACCTAAAAAAGCAAAACCAGGTTAAACAGGAACCTGAAAATAGCAGAGAAGAACAGATAAAACTGCTGACAAAACACATAACGGAATGTCTATAGATGGGATCAGCACCCTGCAAAACCTCCCAAACAAAAGAGGTTTTTATTTTTTTTACACGATCAAAGATTCATATCAAGAGGGGGGACCAAAGGCTTAGACTTCTTCCTCCTAACAGCTGTCCACCCATCCTCTACCTTAGCTGCCTCAACAACCCATGCCTCAGAAGGCAATGATCCATGAAGCCCAGGGGACACAGAAGCCTCAACAAAATCCTTGTGAAAACCAGACAAAGTCTGGCTCCTAGGAAGTTCCATCAAAACAGGGGAAGAGACCAAAACCTCCTCAATAACTGGCTCAGAAAGATCACTTATCCTTGTCTCCACAGGACCTTCAATAAAATCTTTCACCAACGAATCCTCCCCATCCATCGGCTCAGAATGGGTACTCTTTTCATTCTCATTCTCAGATTCAACCAAAGCTTCCACGGGTTGTTTAACTATGTAATGTTCTGAGGAAGCCTTAGACCACCAAGAAGGTGGTCGTCTGGATTTAGATTTCCCAGCCGTACAATGAGCAGCAATATGACCCGTCAGGTGACACTTTCTACACCGAAAAGGTAAACCTTCAAAATCCAACATTTGTGTCCAAGTACCCCTTGGGGAGTCTAGACAAATCTCTTCAGGAATGGTAGTTATTCTAAGAATATTGTGACATTCCAAGACATTCCTACCAAAGAGTGAATGGTCTATCAACCTTTGAAGAAACAAAACACTAGAATAAGTCCTTATTGTAGTTCATATTTTATCACAAATGAATTATCCCAAGATATTACCTCTAGGGAACCATTGGTCATTTGAGCTCTCAATAGAGGTGATACTAAAAAATGCATGGTTATAGATGTTAACAAATAACATGGTACACGTGTATATATATCCTCTCCAAAATAAATATGAAAGAAAAAAGTGAATCAAGTATCTATGAATCAAATTAAATTATAAGTTAACAGAGTATTATAGAAACAAGAATCAAATCCATTATGAATTATTCAACAACATATTAGCCAACTAGATTATAATGACTTTATTTTTCCAAATGGGTGGGGAAACCAGTTTTGAGTAAAATTATCATATAATCGATACTAAAATCATAATTTTATATATAAAGGACATTACAAATGCATCATATACCCATATTTTTATGATATTCCATTAAAAATAGTTAAATTATGAATCTCATAATCCATAAATTAATAACATATAACATAGTCATTTTAACAAGATAAACACATGCAAAAGATCTCGTGTGTGTGTGTGTGTGTGTGTGTGTGTGTGTGTGTGTGTGTGTGTGTGTGTGTGTGTGTGTGTGATGTTTATATTACAATAAAAGTTAGTCAATAATGGGAGCACCATCATCATCTAAACTATCACTAATACTTAAACCCATAACTTGTGAAGTCTAAGATCCATTTGGTCATATTGCTCCTCGTGATTGAGATCGTGACCTATACTATCTGATAGGCCTCTCAATAAATCCTATATGCACCATAGCCTATACATTATTAGTTTGTAAAGTAAAATATATATCAAATAAGTCCCTAGATATATTAGAAGCACAAGTAATTGTGTGGTCATCAAGAATCATCTATAAATAAAGATGTGTAGACACATTGGTTGGTTGAAATTTTATGGAAAATAATTGTGTTACCAATCCTTCAACCCCTTTTTGAGAATATTTGTCATTTGATGAAAAATAACCAATTAAGGAATTTTTTCATGTAATACATGTAGTTAAAATTTCCTACCTTCATAATAAAAATGTATGAGAAATTCCTAGAATCAATTTACTAAAGGGTCAATCTTGTAGGCTAAGAAAATGATGGTGTTTTGGCATTATGTTCATACCCACTAGTGAAAACCCTTTGTTTCACCAAATATTTTTCTTCTACCTTACGTGCTAATGGTGTGGATTCATATACTAAATTTGGATTAAACTTGCAAAACTCAAGTTGGATGTTATCCTAGATCCCACCTAAGAATAAGTTAGTCATGTTGTCCTCATTGATGTCATCTATGCATAAGGATATATTATTGAATTACTTAATATAATACTTAATAATATATATATTTATTATAACTTTAAATACTGATTGAAGTAGTTTTTTGAGACATTGTTGTGATAGTGAATTTGTAAATCCTTAGTAAACACTGACCATGTAACATGAGTAAAATAGTGAAATTTAGAAAAAAAACAAAAGGAGGCCCAATGATTTGCACCATGGGGCCTAAGACCAAGTGTGCGGAGGATAACTGAGTTTGGTTATGTAGAGTGAATATGTAGAGATTTATTTAGATGAAAAAATCAAGACACATTCAATGGAGTGGAAGTCATATCTACATAAATGCAACTTATATTCAATAACAATGAATGGGGAATGGTATAATGTGCTATAGTGCATGTATATAGAGTAGATGTGAAGAGCAGGCTATTTTTGTTATGACTATGTGGCATAGAATATAATGTGCTATAGTTCATGTATTATAGAATAGATACATAAAGCACACTATCTATGTTATGACCATGTATTGCATTGACCTGATTGTGTGTCTATGGCTAGATGCATATGTTACATATATAACATGCAATATTACAAAGCAATTAAAACTAACTATTTTAGAGTATAATAAAGGTGGAGTTGACATGTCTCAAAATCCTTGTATGCCCATGGTAGAGTTCTCAACTGGGTGGTGACCACTAATTTGATCACATGATACCTGGCTATTCACTAACGGTTGAGATCCCAAGAATCCTGACTGATAGCTAATGATAATCAAACTTGGGATTTTGGGATGATCCAAGGCCAATAGTTAAGGAATATGATTGGGGCAAGATAACACATGGTTATTATAAAGTGGGGTCTGATGAATTAGATTAGTCTTCAAGTGGATGCCAATAAGGCACACATGACTATGAGTTATGAAGTGCATAGTTAGATGTGTAGGCTATGATTTGAGGTGATCATTACACAAAAGTCTATGAGTATTAATAAGACTGATGTGTATGAGTAAGAACAAGCTTATCACAAAGGAGTGAACATGATTATGTGAGAGGTGTGAGCTATGTGCAAAATAATAAATGAGGAGTGTGTTCATTTAAATAGAGGCTGCACACGGATCATTTGGCTTTTTTTGAAGAGAAATGGTCTCCATTACAATGGTGTGTAGTTGAGGAAACTACACTTGAAGTTGTTGATAAGTGTACCAATTAGCTTGTTCAATATATTGTCCAACCTTGACCACTTGGAAAAGCTGATGTGTGTTATGGTGGGTGTGTATGTCTATCACTTTGATGATTTGGTCCTTATCTACGGGGTACAAGTGTTTAGGATCTAAATCAGAAGGATGTTGTGTCATTATTGGCTTAAAAAGTGGTGGAGTGTAAGGATTGATAAGTTCCATGTTGAATACTAGGTACATGCCCAAGTATGGAGGTAGATCAAGAATGAAGGCATTAACACCAACTACATGCATAATGGTGTAAGGAACATAGTGCAGAGGCTTGATATTCTAGTGTGGGCCTTTGAAGCATTCTTTCTAAAGGTGAAACTAAATTTATTGCCAACTTAAAATTTATGATGTGTGCAATGTGCATCATGGCGCTCCTTTTAATTTGCTTGTGTGTGAGAGAGAATATGTTGAACCTATTGATGAACAAACTAGATGTGTCGTAGAAACTTATTTGCTTTTTTTGTTTCCAATTATTGTGTGCACAACTCAGTGCCAATTGGTGTATGGTAGGAGATGTATAGAGGTTCCAAAGGTTAAAAACCCAAGACATGTCTAAAATGGATTGTGACCCGTAGAGATATAAATGGATTTGTTGTAGGCATGTTGAATGTACACAATATTTTTACCCAAGTGTGAGACTGTGAATGATTGTACATTTGATTAAGATGAACAAACATAAAATTGACCACTTTGATTTGCCCATATATCTGAGGATGAAAATCCATAGAATGATCCAACTACGTACCCATCAAGTCCAATAATACATGCCAAAAATGACTTACAAAATGTAGATTTTGATCGGTGATGATGGATGTTAGAAGTCCAAAATGAACTTAAACATGATTGAATAATGCTTATGTAGTATCAACGATGATAGCCATCTTGGAAAATGTATCCACTACAATAAACATAATGTCATGTTGTCACATTATCGTAGGCAACCCAATCACCATGTTGATATATTCCCATGGTCTAGATGGAACCGATAGAGGTGTGTAAAGTCATGTCTTCTTATTTATGGGCTTGGTGATACAACAAATAATGTAAGACTTGATGTGGCATTCCATTTTTGTGTGCATGTAAAGCTAAAAGAAGTATGACTGTAATGCAGCTAGCATCTTTATCATGTTAAAGTGTCTCAAGGTCTTGGCATAGTGCACCTCCCATATGAGTCATTAGTGAGGTGCATCACCATGAACAAAAAGATGTATGAGCTTGTAGAGAAGATGTTCAGACAACTAGAACTCTTGAACTTATTTACCTTGCACTAGGTTGGTGTGAGTCATTACTAAGTCTTGGTCAACTAAGTAGATGGATACCTAGTCTACAAAGTTATGGCCATGCATGTATAGTATCATGATGAGCATGTGAATCAGTGGTTGGATAACATAATATTCTACCTTGTTGTCATTCCCTTTCCTATGATTGATCACATGATGGAATTGTTGAAGGTAAGTCATCCATTTCATGTGCTAGGCATTCTCCAATTTGATTTGTGTCTATAATAACTAAAGTGGATTGTGATTTGAATGAACAACTATCTCCTTCCACAAAATATAGTAGTGTCATTACTTAATTTATTGAATAATAACATACAATTATGTCTCATAGGTGGAGTACCTTTTCACCATGTCACTAAACATCTCTGACTGATAAGTGATCGAATGTCCATGCTACATGAACACTGCACTGAGTGCATATTCAAATGTATCAGTGTAAACTTCAAAAGAATGCACAATATCAAGCATTGTGAGAACAAGTGATACATAGAGGCATTGCTTGAGTTCCTCAAAATCATGTTGTTGCACATGAGTCCAATCAAACTTGGATTTTGCATGTGTTATCTAGTTGAGAGCGCAAGAGATGTGTGAGAAACTAAGGATGAACCTATGGCAGAAGCTAACAAGTCCAAGAAAAATCTTCAATTATGTGAGATTACATGAAGTAGGCCAATCTTAGATCACTTTGATATTCTTTGGATCTACATGGATTCCTATGCGATCAATGATATATCCCTGGTACTGAATCTACAAAACACTGAATGTACACTTTACTAAGTTTTCCTAAAACTTGTGTTGACATAAGGTGTCTAAGATGTATAAAATGTGCTCTATATAATCCTTTGAAGTCTTGTTGTAGATGAAATATCATCCAAGTTGACAATGATGAAGGAATTGAGAAAATGCTTGAGTAGGTCGTCCATCAAGCATAGGAAAGTGGTTGAAAAATTTTCTAGGTTGAAAGGCATGACCAACCATCATACAATCCTTCTCATGTTTCAATGTTGTCTTCTAGATGTCTTTAGGATGGACTAGAACCTGATGGTAACCTAACTTCATGTTGATCTTGGTGAAGTATCATGTGCCTTAAGCTGGTCTAAAAGGTTATTAATGTGTGTCAACGGATACGAATTATTTACCATTATTTTATTGAGTGTGTGATAGTCTATGTAAAGTCACCAAGACTCATCCTTTTTGGGTGCAAGGACTATCAAACTCTCATAAGGATAAGAACTAGGCATGATCTTTCCTTGATAAAGGAGATCTTGTATCTACGATTGGATTTTGTCATTCTTCCAAACTGATTTGTGATACAGAGGCTATTCATAAGAGGAGATCTATAAACTAAATTGATGTGGTGTTTTATTGTAAAATATGCAAGAGGCTTCAGAATCTATGAAAACTTCACTACACTACTCCAATAACTTTTTGAGTTTCTACTATTACAATGTTATGTGAGTGGTGTGTGCTAATAGAATGAAATTTATCATCTACGCAAGTGTTTCAGGGTGAACCATGAGCAATACAAAGTTTTTTATGTGCGAGACAAGTTTACGACATTGCTTGGAAGAGACCACGATGACCTTAGTCATGGATGTTGAATCAAAGAGATTGTAGAAGTGATCTTGCACACAGATAGTCCAATATTATGGCTTGGATTGATATGTAAATTCTCATTCATACATATATGGTTTCCCTAACAAAATGTCATAGACCTCTAGAGGTTGGATGTCATAAGTGACCTTATCCTCCATAAACTTGACTTTATACTGAAAAGTGAATTATCACCAAACTTGTATATTTTCCCTTACTATGCACAATAGTGGTAAGACCAAGGTGTTGAGGTATGGATTATGCAATTAGGTTCTTCTAACTTCCACTTTATATGATGACATGAATATGTTGATCCTTCACCTAGAACTTGGTGTGGAAGAGAGGTTCATGCTCCTCAAATATGTCAATCATAGTGGTGTTAGTGATTAGATAAGAGACATATGGATCATTGTTGTCCATCGATGTGGGTCCTAATATAGACTGTGCAAGCAAGGATTATTGTGCATGACATTTAGAATCGTTATGAGTGGATGAGCAATGGTGATGGCACCACTTATCACTAGACTTATTTTTACCTTTATCTGAAGTAGAAGACACATAAGCCTTTGAGTATTGAGTGATATTTGAGGTTTATCACTTTTACGATTTTTTTCTTCTTCTAGGTATAAGGATGTGATGTGGAGTTGTGCAAGGGATGGGCCTTGCACACTTCATTGGATGAAGAAGTGGAACATTACTTCATCTTTGAATTAGCTTTGTTCTTGGTGACATTGTAATATGCTTGCCCTAGAGTGTTAGAAGTCAATAACTACATATTTTCATGAATATAAGGTGAGAGTATGTTGATGTACTTTAGCACCTTATGTTGTTTGCTCAAGTTCTCACATAAGAATGCAGAGTAGTCATGGAAGGCGTTGTTGTAATCTTCCTCTGACTGATATATGCACTAATGTAGTTGTTGGAACTTGATGCATTCATCTTCAAAGTGTTAGAGAGGGTAGTATTCCTCCTTAAACACATTAACTTAAGTCTTCTATGATTTGATTGGAATGCACTCTTGTGCACATTGCATACTGAAGGTCTCCCACTAGTGAACAAATAAAATGAACATATTCATATTGTGAAGGTGATCTTATCAGTATTGATGAAGCAGTTTACTAAAAATTATGCCTCAAATTGTTGAATCTAGGCACTTAATGCTTTGGCATTGATCTTGAATTTGAACAGGGGATGTTGAGATTGAATTATACTTTGAAGGGTGTTTGTTGCTAAGATTATTCTGGAGCATACTGTGGAGATGGATGGGAAGGCATCAAGTTGAGTTGCATCATCAATTCATAGAATTGGCCAAAAATTTAAGTGCATTGTGCCTCCATTGTATCAATGATGAGACTTTACAATTATGGGGCTAGCTCATGTTGCTTCTAGGTGTAAAATATCTTAAATTTTTTATGACATTCATTTGAAATTTTTGAAACAGAACATACTATTAAACCTTCTACTCTCATTGTGCTGACATGGTTACAAGCATAAAATAGATAAGATCTCTACTATAATACCAATGATCTACACCACATGTCCTGGGACTAAGTGTGCTAGGGATAGTTGAGTTTGGTTGTGCATAGCAATTATACAAAGATGTATTTAGATATAAAAATCAAAACACATTCAATGCAGTGGAATTCTTATTTATAGAAATGTAACTTATATTCAATAACAAAGAATAGGGAATCATACAATGTGCTACAATGCATATATATAGGGTAGATGCATGGAACAAGATGTCTATGTTACCACTGTGTGTGGCATAAAATACATTATGTTACAATTCATGTATTACATAATATATACATGGAGCATGTTATGTACGTTACAATCATGTATTGCATCGACCTGACTATAGGTCTATGGCTAGATGCATATGTTACATATTTAAGATGCATGATTATAAAATAGTTATAAATAACTATTATAGAGTACACCATAGGTCACATTGACATATCTCACCCTACTTGTATGCCAATGATAGAGTTACCAACTAGGTAGTGACCAATGATTCAGTCATGTGATACCTGATTGTTCACTAACGGTCAAGATCCTAAGAATCTTGGATGATAACTAATAGAAATCAAACTTGGAGTTTTGGGATGATCTGGGGCCATTAGTCAAGGCATGTCATCAGGGTAGGCCAACACATGGTTATGTTAAAGTGGGGTCTGATTGAGTAGGATCATTTGCAAGTAGATGCCAGTAAGGCATGTAGGACTACGAGCTATAGAATGCACAATTAGATGCACTGAGTACAATCTGAGGTGATGATTACACAAAAGTTTATGAGTAGGCATATGACTTGTGTGTGGGAGTATGAACAAGCTTATTACAAAGGAGTGCATAGGATTGCATGATAGGTGTGAACTATACATAAAATAACAAATGAGTGTGTTCAGCTACATAGAAGTTGTACACGGATCATCCAATGTGTAATATCGTACAATATATTATAAATGATATGAAATCATATAATGTTACATCCTGATTTCACCCTATAATTTATAACCTTTGAATTTGTGGATTAATATGGTTTTTATCTGATTACTATTGCTTAGATGTGAGCTTTATGACATATATTGTTATGGACAGTGATATTGTTGATTAATATACATGATGTGATAGCTATATTTTATTATTCTATACATTGTGGATATGTATTTATTAGTTTTGCATCATTAATTGATATTTATGATGACTCAAACTAACTATTTACTTTTTACAAGGTGAATGTAGGACTGATCCTACCCTCAGAGATTGATGAGGGAGAGCATCATCAAAGATGATGGACTAGATGGGACGATGGAAGGATGACAGAGGAAATTGCTAGTGACCCTACACATATGTACATTAGATTTTTAAATGTTATATGCATAGCATATTTTGAATGTTAGTACGTGGTTATGAAAATATTGTGTGTGATCATATTTCTATGTAGATTTAATTCTTGATATGCATTAGATTCCTTTTTTTAATTATCTCGATTTTCGAGAATAAATCTAGAAAATAGATATTTAATTACTATATAGATACTAGTTTTGGAGATACGATTATCTTGCAATTAAAAAGTAATTATTAACTTAATATCTTTTAGTTAAATAATTAATTATTGTTGTTTTAAATTGCTTTTCATGAAATTGAATTATCTAATGTACTAATCATGAGTAAAGATAAATTAAAATTAGTCTTTTTAAGAGCATACATGAAATTACATAGAAGTTAAGAAATAAACATTATTATTATTTTTAGTCAACTTAGCCTTAAGTTAAGATAATTTGAAGAACTAAGGCGTAATGATCTATATTGATCAAATTATATGTTTTTATATAAATTAAGAAAGTTAATTTAAGGAGAGACTAAATATTTGATAAAGAGAACTCCAATTAGTAAATAAGAAGGAGAATAAAAATATTACACATGGGAAGAAACTAGAGAAGGGGAAATAACATGCAAAGAGGTGGCTACAACAGAGGAGGGGAGATGATTAGTTTATAATGAATTCATATGAAATTTAAATGGGATACACAGATACACGGAGAGGATGAAAAAGGAGGAACATAGGCAACAAAAGAGAGAGAAACAATACTAAATTTATCTTCTCAACTTGGAAGCGTTTCAGAGGTGGGTTCTACAATTAAATTTTTGTGTGTAACATAATATGAAGGAATTGATTTTAATACTAATATGAACAATGTCTTATTTATTTTAAGTAGTGCCTTAATTTATTTGACTGTGTTTTATCAAATCTTACTCTAGTAAATACTTTGTTAGCTAGCATCATTTTTGTTAGAAAGTCTGGGCAGCATTTTATATAAAAAGAACGAGTATTCATCTAGACTATGTATGTTTTTAATATATATAGCTACGTTTTATTCTTTGCCCTGTGTTCCACCTAAATAAGAGCTGCGTCCTTATTTATAAACATGTGTTTCATATCTAAGGTCAACATTTTAAATTTGGATTGCATCTTACTTATACGTATCACTCTATAGGGGCAATGTTATGTTTTTCTAAGCAACGTTTTAAATTAAGTCTGTGTTATATATTCTTTAGACCTGCATCCCACAGAGATAGGTTTGTGTTTCAATTTTTAGGTCAACATTTCAATAACATAGGATTGTATATGATTGCTTAAGCAACCAACATTTCATATTCTTAGATAGCATCCTTTTCTATTTTTATAAAGATCTACGTTTTATTAAATGGCCTACATCTCACTCTATTTAGCCTGTGTTCCATTATTAATAGGTTGTGTTTCACTCTTAAGGGGCTGAGTCTTATTTCAACTTGGGTATTATATATAATTTTATGGTGTATTTACTTCAGTGGGCTAAGTATTACAAAATATAGACAGAGTTTTATCTTATCTCGAGTCAGATAATGATCAGCTTTTAGCTTAACTACGTTTTATTCAAAGTGAGTAGCAACTTCCCTTACAGACTGCATCATACATAATCAAGAAATGGTTTTGAGAAATACATTGATAGAAGGATGGCGTAGCTGAGTTGTATTACACCATACATAGTTTGAGATTTTTATTCTACCTTTTGAAATAAGCAAACCATGGGTAATTAGCGAACTATTGAATTATTATTTCAGGCAACATCTTTTTTCATCTAAAACATTTTCTTAATAACATCATTTCTATAGATAGTATCTGAGTATTTATATTGATACTTTATACATTTAAAGGACTAAGTTTAGATTGGGAAATGGGTCCAACCGGTTATAAGTCTTGATTATAGCAAACCTTAGTTTAAAAATGTTTTACGGACTAGTTCATTTAAACTCTAGTATTAAACAGAAGAATTTTTAGGTATTTCTGGTTACAATAGAGCATTGAGATAAACTTAATGATGCATTATGAATTTATATATGTCTTTGAGGAAATTGCAAATCGAATTACAATTAAATGCTTTAAATTATTGTTTAACTTAGAAAATACAAATTATTATAATAGACATGCTTGTTTCATATTAAAAGAATGTAAATTATAAATTAGTTGGGATTAGAACCATATATGTAAGTTTATATTAATAAGTATGATACCTTTACTAAAAGAGAAAATGAATCCTTTGATTGTTATTTAATTATAAGGTTATTTTTTACATGCATGCAAAGTTAGTTTTTGTTTAAAACATACCCGAATAGTATGATCTTTTATGATTGTGTTTTGTTATATATTGTTTTATAAGCAATATTAACACGTTTTAAAATTAATTATACATTTGATGGACAAATGTATGGTTTTGTATATTTCATTCCTAATTTATGAAGAATCTTATTAAATTTTTAAGTTTTATACTATGTTATATATATTTATTATAGATTATCCATTGATGATGCTAATAGGTAGTGAGACGGACTTCACTAGCCTAGGTAGCACCACCAATGTTGGATGTAGATAATCCGATCAAGTGGTGTGTTACGAAATTGACCGATCCAGGTGATTGTATATTATTTAAAATTTTTAGCCAAAGTAATGTTAGATATATATTATCATTTCATATGTTTGATTTGCATGTTGTGCGATATCATGTTAGAAACATATTTTCTTTAAGATACATGTCATGTAATAAAAATTTTACAATACATGGGGTACTAGCATGCCTCTCTAGATTGCCACATCATTATATCTACCTACCCGTGAAGGGAGTGCCATTCCCTGATAGGGAATTGTGCAGGGGATCGATGGTCTGTAGTTGGTGTTGAAAAGCTTGGATGATGCTCTCCCTCTCTATTGCAATACTTACTTGGAGACTATACTTGAGATTATCAGTGATACACGAGTTGGTTCGACTCGATCTCTAGAGATCTTAGTATCTATTTATTATATTACACTGAATGCCTAAAAGAAATGTAATTGTAAAATATGTTAGTTAGACTTGAACAATAGTTGTTGTATTAGTGGACTAGTCGTAGTTGTGTCCTAATGTATTTACTTTCCTTGGAGTTGTAATAAGAGAGATATATATATATATATATATATATATATATATATATATATATATATAATTTTTGGTTAGTTGTTGTTTGGATAAGATGTTAAGTATGTTTCAGTGGAATGAATGTTAAGTAATTAGTTTAAAAATAAATTTACTGCATTATTTTGAGTACAATTTGAGAGGTTGTAACATACAATATTAAAACTATAAAATTATACTATTTAAGAGATATATATATATAATTTAAATTAATTATATTGAAAAACACTTTACGCTACAAAAGTTATAATGATTTGTAACATAAACGATCCTGATTGTATATAAAAAATTGTAATTAACTTGAACAAAAATTAAATCTTCAAAAACCATATATACCACTATGAATCTCTCATAAAATAATGCTCAATGATGGAAAAAAACCACTAAAAAAGGCCTTTGTATGACCAAGATATGACTTATTGAAGGTAAAGTGCAAACAAAGTTGTTCATCAATGAGGGGTTTAAAAAAAAATGTTTATTGTCTAAAACTCAATATCAGGGGGTTTAGGACTATTGTTGGGCCCCGAAAAAAAAAAAAGTCAAAATTATATTTTTTCAAACAATCTTGATACGATGACAAGATTAAATTTTCTCCATGTGGCTTTGAAAGTTGTAAATAAAAAGAAGACATTTTATGTAACAAAAGGATGGAAACTCAAAAATGTAAATAATTTGTGATCTTAATACATAAATTATATATACAAATGAAGTGATACTTAGGAGAAACTTTGATACTATATAATATATTTACATAGGTTTTAAGATAGTTGAATATATACAAATGAAGTGATACTTAAGAGAAACTTTGATACTATATAATATATTTACACAGGTTCTAAGATAATTGAATAAGCAAACTGAATATTATCAGCGACATTTCAATGAAAAAAAAAAACACAATACACAATATGGTAGAATGACTACCACTTTTATTTAAAAGACCAAAAACTATGTAGGAGGTGCAATGACTCTTCCCACACAAATGATATTAGAGGAATTCTATTCACCCATAAGCTCTTATCCTTAATAAGTAATGTGTTGGAGGTGGATAGAGAGTTTGTTATAATTAGTGAAGTGCTTCATATAGACAATGGTCTATTTGAGGATCAATTATGTAAATAATTCATTTTTATTATTAAAAAAAATCTATTAATAAGATATACATATAAGTGTATTTTAAAAAATAAAAATATGATATAATTTAGTTATGTATTAAAGGTATAAATGGCATTTAAAGGTAGTGTTTTTATAATTTAAGGTTTGGAGTGAATGGGAATAATCATGTTTTCATTGGATTATATTTGAAAGACTTTTATTAAAGTCCACCTCCACACAAATATGGGTAAAGTATACAACTCTTGTTTAGACCGCTCAAAATATGTCTTAATAAATCTTCCAAATGTGTTATCAATAGTTTCATGTACTGAGAGGTATAGAAGGGAAGAGGGTGATTTTGGCGCTGAACCCAAACTGAAATTTTAAACACCCCCAGTGTTGAGGGATTAAAATCAAATAACCAAGGGGTGACAAAGAGCACAACTCTTCCCGCAAACCAAGATCTTTCCTTAAAAACTCTCTGATAATCCTTAAGTTCAAAAAAATAGACTATGTAAAACCTTTTAGAATAAAAATGCATCACATAGTCTTTGATTAAGGTAGCCTCAACCCATTGAGTCAAATCTTTTAACCGAGGCCAAAATCTATTAAACCGAAAAAATAACTGCATAATTAAAAAAATTGATCCAATTACCTCATAAAAATAAATCTCCACCGCAGACACTTCATTTGATTTCTCCATAATATACAAAATGAGAAACGCTAAAAATAACGCCGACAAAATCTTAGAGCAAGCAACTTCCCTGTAAGAAAAACCAAGGCCTTGATTCTTCCAAACACCGACTACATATTACCCTGATATTATACCAGAAGTGAAGGGGTTGAAAAACGCCGTAAACCTACTCTGGACCCAATTACCACTGTAAACACCTCATCACTTAAGGTTTTTCCATCTCTTTAATTAATTTAAACTTTGAGTTACTTATAACTTTGTCCATAGATAGGCCCCCTTCACATGGGCCCCACTCTGAATGTATACGACAATTCCCTTTGATTAATTGAAGGATATGGAATTTGGATAAGATAAGGTCGGCGCGCTTATTTTTCTCCGCAAGCATTTCTAAATTCCATAGATTCTTGTGTTAAGCATTTGCTTTTTAAATATTCGTCATTGGATACGTATGCATGTTCTGAGGTGTATATATATATATACATAATTATTTAATTTTTAATTTTTTAATTTTTTAAAAGGTGATTGTGGAAGCCGGTAAGGTAGTATGAGATTTGTTAATTGAAATTATTTTAATAATTAAAAATTGTATAATAGAATAAAATCTGAACATAAAAACGTGAATATTTTAAAAATATTATAATAAAATTGAGAAAAAGATTAAAAAAGATTATGTAGTAATTAAATATATTTTTAATAAAAATAACATATACATAGTGTAAAGTGAAATCTATAGATTGTTAACATTGTTTTATAATGATTTTATTGTCGTGCCAATTTTTTTTTGGAAAGGACATTATATAGAAATAATATTTTATTGAAAAACAATTATGAAAAATGGGATGTATTGTTGAGGCATTTAAAATAAATCTTTAAGATGAAAGAAAGCATGTGAATTAGTTTGATTTGAACATATGATATATAATTTTTTAGAATATTATTAAAATAAAATAATGGGTTCGAGGTGGGAAAATAATGTGTTGATGTACTTTGATTGTCGTAGACACTTTAATTCTGCCACTTTAATGTCATCACCAATTGATCGTCATTCAATTTATTGTTAATCATAATCAATCACTATCATCCAATCCATCGTTAGCTCCAACTAATCCATCCATCTTAATGTCAAAAAACCTAACATCATCACATTAATTAATTAAACATCACCATGACCCCATTTAAACCCACTAACATCACCCCATGATTAATTAATAAATTAATCACCATTAATTAGGTAATTAATTACTAATTAAACATGTGCACGTAATTAATTAATAAAATAAATAAATAATGGTAATTATCTTCACCTTAATTTATTGGTTCATTTTAGGTTCGGGTTCGGGTTCACTGTTATGACAATTTTTCCCCCTTAAATTTGTTCCTACAAAAAATATATAAAAAATTATAAGATATATAAATTCTAGTCTAATAAATAAAAATTAGTGACATTATTATTAACCAAATAATATGTATATTAATATAAAAGTAAAATCGGAGATTTGAAATAGGGTATAGTCACTTATCAAACAATTTGCCATATCAAACAATAATAAAAAGGGGTATTTGTCATATGTACATAATATAAAAAAATCTTTACGATAATTTTCATTTATCCATTTATCATTGTTCTTCAAAGATTAAATATATATTTACTGTAATCCTAATAAATATTTTGATGTTTCGACAATAATTTTCCCATTCATCTGTTACAGTTTTCAAAAAAATGATTGTATTTAAATGTAAAAATTGTAAATAGTCATATAGACATCATATCAAATTTACCCTGTGGTTGGTTGGATGGATGAAAGTTCATGGGAACATTGATGGTCTACCTTTTTACAGATATGCATTAAGTCTTCCATTGATTTGTCCCATGATTTTTAAGCATTTAAAAAACTAAACATGCATCATAATTCTGCTTCTACATTTGGTGCTTTCAAAAAGATCACTATTTCATTAATTTAAATCCTTGTTTTTGTTGTAAAGCCCATTCTAGGGCACGTTTGACTATATGAGGTCACAAGATGAAAGTCATGACAACTAGAACAATAGTACATAGAGGAATCAAAAAGAGAAATCATGAAAGATAGTTGATGCAAATAAAAAAATAGAAAATATGAAGGTTGTGGTGAAGGTCTTGCTTGTAAAAACACACTATTTTTTGATAAAAAATTAAAAAAACCTAATTTTGATTATGGATTCTGTCCAAGTTGACCTAGGCTTCATCCTGGGGCACCCAAGTTCACTCAGGTTCTTCTAGAAGAACCCAGGGGAACCCCAACACCCCAGGATGAACCCTAAGTGAATTTTACAACACACCGAACCAAGACTAGGATCTGATGCGAACCAGACCCTAGTTCTTCTGTAAAATCCCACAAACTGATAATGTAGTCTTCACCCATCCTCCTGCATGTCATCTTTTAGTCAGCTACTTATTCAGAATAGAATCTCATCCAAGCTAATTGCAATCAACCAGTTAACTCAGTATCCAAACAAAAACAAATCACTTAACCCCCCCATCACTCTATCTCCAAAATGGAAACAACTCAATTAAATCATATACAAAGAGGAAACAAATTAGTTAGCTCCTTTATCATTCCTAAATAAAATGCAAACAACCCAGTCACCTATGTCTCCAAATGACAACTAATCAGTTAACTGATTGATCAAATGTCATCCAAATTTGAAGTTTCTAATCTGATCAAATGATCTCAACCATCCATCCTCCCATATATATATATATATATATATATATATATATATATATATATATATATATATATATATATATATATATCCACCTTTACATCCTTCATTCAAATCACTTAATCAGATCATGAATCATAGAATCAAACACTACATATACACATTGTTGACACACTTCTAAAATCTTGCATGAGTCTTGAACAAATCTACATCAACAAAGGAGATCTTCATTCGCTTGGTAGGTGAAGGTAAATTTATGTTTTCTCTTTCATTTTGCTCAATTAGAGGTTATGCTGAATTTAGAGTAGGAATTAGTTATTATTATTAGTTCTTTACACAAACTCTAAATCTTAACCTATATATTTCTGGCACATTTAGTGGGACTATTCCCATTTCAATGTATTTTAAATTTTTACTTGATTTAGGATGTTTCTTCTGACTTGTTGTTTAACAGGTATTCACATATTTTGGATTCAAGTTGTAGACCTCTTGGCTTGAAATTCTAACTATTTTTTTTGTCATTTATTGGTTTTCTTTTCTGTTTATGAGTTTCAATGTTTCTACTCTGATCTTTGGCATTCATGCTCTTGGGAACTATTGACCATTTTTTACCCCAAGTCAAAAAGGTCAACCCCTATAGGTTGAAACTTGAGTTGTCATGTATTAATAGCTTTGTTCACAGCCCATTACATGCTTTGATAGTCTTCAAGTGGTCTTTGTAAGGTCTTGTTAACATTATTTTATAGTGTATAATCTATAAAGTCAAGTCCTTTCACTTGGTCACTTGGTCTAAAGTTAGTTAGACTTGTTTGAAGAGATTAAGGTATTTTAACATTTTTAAAGGTTTTTGGAGAAACCTAGGTTTCAATTGTGGCTAAATTAAGCCTTCTCAAGGTAATATTATTGCATGGAGCATTAAATACAACGGTGAAGAGGTCATTTAAATTCAAAAGTGGCTTTTCAAATCTTTATAAGACATCTAACCATGCATTAGTCTTCCACCATGCTTATCATGCACTCTAAAGTAATCTAAGTTACTTTCTAGGCCAAAATTAAGGAGTTGTATGTACTTTTTCAAAGGAAAAATATTTCAAGAGAAGATATAACATTCATGTTATTAGGATAAAGTCAGAGTATCATTTTTCATGTCATAACAAGTTAGTTACTTTGGTTTTAAATCCAAACAAGCAGTTTAAGGCACTTGTACGGACTTCAAGAGCCCACTTTTAGGTGAAAACCTTCTATAAGTTCCTCTTCAACTTTTAAAATTCATATACACACTTAGTTTGTTGGTACAGATCTCAAGATTGCAAAAGTTACTTCCTTTTCTCCATCACTCTCTTTACAAGCTAGCAAAAGTAGTTTTTAAGTGGATGGTACGACCAAGAGAGAGAGAGTCAGGGTATGATCTTTATTACAAAGGAGGGGGTCTTAGTAAGATTCAATTTTGTGGCATTGGTTTTCAAATCCATCCCCACTCCTATTTGAACAATTGCTAAGATTCTAGGGTGGTTTAAAATTGCTTTCAAATCCCACAAGCTCAAATCTTCTCCTTGAAATGATAGTTTCAGATGATTTGGATACATAAGATAAATTAAAGGATATGTTTAGGGTCTATGCAAATATTTCATGTGCTTCTCTAAGCCACACTTGGAACGTATGGCCTTAATTTGGCAAGAAACCTCTATTCTACATAGTTTGCAAAGGTGGATGTCATGGTTTCTTGTTTGTTTCAAGGTCTTCAATAGTTGGAAGATGGAGGAGGGTTTCACATCATGCGTTTAATCTCTCTAATGTTCCATCAATGATTTTCCATGCCCATTCCAACATCATTTTCTCCAAGCACCATGTAGTTCTCTGAAGCTCTTGGACCGTGTCATAGATATGCCTATAAAAATGGAGTAATGAGGTCTTGTCTTACATTGTTCAAAAGTATTTGAAGGTCCTAAACTCATGATAGAGGTAATTAAATGATGAATAAGTATCCTTGAGATAAACAAGTCAAAGTTTACAACATATAAAAGCCTAAAGCTTAGGAATGTAGACCTATAGCTTTGTTGACCTGTAGGTCTGCATTTCATGAGAAATCCTTTTGAAATGTACATCAAAAAGTGGTTTTAAAGGTATAAAAAATGAGATAAATATAGTGTTTCCAAAATTTGAGAGTATCAACATCTTGGAGAGGTGTGATTTCAAAATTAATGCTCAAAACAATCAATGATCACCTAAATTGACCTACAAGAAGGACATGAGACATAGTATTTATGTCTATGAGTGTGAGGATTAGGAGGTATGTATGAAAATTAAGAGTAACATGGATTTATTCTCAAACACTCTTCAAATACCATCAAGATGACTAATGGAAGTGAAAAGGTTTGTTGCATAGTGACAATCCTAGATGGTTATATGCAGGTCTATCTACAAGAATGTGGCCTATGGGTAAAATGAAGGTATAAATATCACATTGAGAGTGTTATATGAAGTCTAAAATTTTAGTAAATAGATTAGATAACTTTTAAGGTTTTTTCTCAATGAAATATGATCCAAGGATGCCTAAAATAATAAGAAAGTCAGACGCATAGGTCTGTAGACCTGTAGGTCTCATTTCTCACATAATATGAAACAATTCTTGCATTAGAGATGATAGTTTGAGGGCCAAAATAATGGTGAAGGTGATGAAAAGTATGGAGTGTTTATATAGGTTTGCACAAGAGGAAAATACCCTTCGAGAATCTTAACACTCACTCAGGACTCTATGTAGGCCTAGAAAGCTACCTACATGCCTACTTGAAATACAAACTCATCTTCAAGCATTGAATAGAAGATACTATGTTGAAAATCGATGTTGAAGCTTAAAAAGATAATAAGATTAGTTGGAAACATTGAAACCTGCTGATGATCTTGAGAAACATCAGACAATGGTCTACAAGGAGCCCATCCTAAGCACACAGTTAATTTATTACCTACAAGTTTGCTTAGGTAAAGTAGGTTGATCTCAAGCTTGAGGAGAAGATGTAATGCTCATAGTCAAATTAGGGTTTAGATAAGTGAGTAGACATATGTAAAGAGTCACTTGAGATAATAGGAAACCCAAAGGAAGGTTAGATAAAGATATTCAAATAATCACTTTAAACCCCTACAAATACAAATAATGATGACACATACAAGCCTGCTCAGTCTTGATGGTGAGATGCCTACATTGTTATGAAAGATAAAGTTTATGAAAGGAATTAAAACATGTGAAAATAAATTTATAATGACAACATGAATTTCATATAACCTTAAAGTTCAATGATGATAAGATCAAGTTGATAAAATTTGCCTAGGCCTGGTAAGCCTGAACAAACACACAGGCCTGTGTATGCTAAATTGTGAAGAGTTTGTTTGATGAGGGTGAGATGAGAACATAAAAACATAAGAATGAATTGATAACCTCAATTATATTTCATTTGAACATTTCATAATGTTTTTAAATCCTTCAGCAATCAATAAAAAGGCCAAGATAGAAAGCTAGGGTCATTAACAATAGTATTAATGAGAACCTTAGCCTGAGCAATTGAAGGCTAAATCAGGGTTGAAGAGATAATTTGAAAAAATAAACATTGGAACAAGTCAAGGGGTATTTTTCAAACATAATTGAGGTGTATTTAAATTAAACCAAACACTTTTACTCCCTGTAAACCCCTCTCTCTCTCTTGACCTCTTAGAATGTAATTTACCAGCCTGAGAGGCTATCTTTTCTTGCTTAGTATAGTACAAATATATTGCATGGGAACTTGGGATCATAGGGATAGTTGGTTGCCCTATTTTACTTATAAATTGTGTAATTAATAAGATAATTAGAGTGCTGAGATCTATGAACAATCCTTAAGGATTGAAACTAGTTTCAAGCTGCCAAAGAGCTCTCTAATGACCCACTGGGAGAGAAGATGAATATAAGCAATCCATATGGATTTAATGACTTATGAAATGTATTGAATGATATTTAAAACTCCCTTGAGTAACATTTAAATCCCTTGGTTGGCACGTGTAAGCTACAAGTGTATGGAAAAGGGCTAGAAAGGACTATCATAAGCATGATTAGGATGTTCATGCAAGGTGTTAGACCGCTAGATTTTGCATGGAAAATGATTAGGAAGTAATTGAAATGAATATAACACTTAATATATGTTTCACATGTGTGGGAGGCCTGTGGAGTCAAAACTTAGTTTTTTAGGCTTAGATGGCTAATAAAGACCTAATTAGAGAGAGAAAATGGGCTAAAAAGTGTGCTTCTACTCACTCTTAGGTATTGAAAATTGACATGGAGTTGTAATGAGATACTGGGTCCTCAAAAATAGATTTATTTTTCCAATATCCTTTTTAAATTCTTATACACAATGAGGTTTACATGGTTTTAGGGTTACAAGGATTTAAGGGCTAAAGAGAGTTTTAGGTACAAGATAAGATCTTGGGGGTAGTTTGAGACCCCAAAATGAGTTTTTATAAGTATGATATGATGTGAATATCCCTCTCATGGAGAATAATGATAGTTATGAAGGCAAACTCAAGTTTTGAGCTATTTGGCCAAGATTGGCGTAGTAAGACAAGATGGACTTCAAGACACCTAAGAAGAGAATAAAGTGACATGTCAAAGGGAACCTTTAGTGAGTAGAGTAAGGTATAAATTAATATTTTTGAGGTAGTTGAAAATAGTTTAATCAACTCAAAGAATGTCCAAGTGTTGAAAAATCAAGAATATTCCCACTAGGTGTCAAGGCAAGGTTCTAACTCCTCTAAGAACATGAATCATTGAATGCAAGAGGAATATCTCACCACATCTTGAGAGACATCATCAGATCATATGAATACTTGTCCATTGGATACCTTTTGAGATAGTTTCTAATTCCTTTTTATTGTAACTCTCTTTTGAACACTTTTCACTCCCTCTCTCCTACACCCTTCTCTTCTCTTCTCTTCTCTCTCACTTTTTCTATATATTCAGCCTTGAAATGATATGTTTGTATCCTCCACCTGGGTATGGATAATCCCTACCCATTTTCAAGCCTTTTATCAATGATAAACGTCTGGTTTTACCTCCTCCTTTGACTAGTTTCAATGTGTGTACATGACTAGTAGATCTTGTCAAGTGATTAGCTTTGCTTTTTTGGCATATTTGGCCTTTTCTTGCATTCATATTCAGTTTGAAACTTTTTTTCAGGTCTTGTGAAGTGTGAAAGTTTTAGTGAGTTTTCTATTCACTAGTGTCATTTTATGACCTCTTGACTAGTCCTCCTAACCCAAGCATCTTTCACAACCTTCATATGAAATACTGATGTAGAGAGGTAGATTGGGAGATTGTTTATTTCAAGTTAGTCTCATGGTTGAAGTGCACATGAAGCTAGTTGGTAGTGGTCTTATATTTTGGTGCATCACCTCCATTAGAATAGGGTTCTCTCTCTTTTCCTATCAAGTTGGTAGAGTAGTTTGTGAGCCTAATAAATTCATAAAGGGGAGCTAGCCCTGTAATCTAGAGATTCAATCCAACAGTAGGCCACCCATAGCCTAGGATTGTCTCTATGTTATTCCATAATTGGAAGGCTTGAAGTAACTTCCAAGGGTGAAAATTTAGTTGATAACAAGAATGACATTTTTATCTAATTAGATTGGTGTTATTGTTTTTCCTACAGGTGGTTTTTAACTTGATTTTAGTCTAAAGCATTTATATTCTACATACTAGTGTTTGTGTTCTAAATAATAGTGTTTATATCCTTAGTACTAACATTTTTGTCCTCTTTTTAAGAATTTCAAATCTTTAGCATTTATGTGCTACTTAATAACATTTCTACACTGATCTATAACATATTTGTTATATAATTCATATTTATGACGTTAGATTTTTTGTCTCCATCACATTTGTGCTTTGATTACTGGTATTTGTGCAATATGTTTTATCATTTTTAATTTATGTTTTATAACTTGCAAGAAATGTGTGATGAAGACATAAACTCCAAAAAATTACTAACATGTGTTGTGCAGGTTGTTGAAAGAAGAACACAAATTAGATAATTTTATCACATTAATCATAAGTTAATAACTAAAGTAATTTATTTTATATTTATGTTAACTTTGTGTGTGTGATTAAAATCCATGTATGCTATTCTCTTGTGCAATAAGGAATCTTGAGAATCAAAATAATTCTAGATTACTCATGTCTCCTAAGTCAGCCACATATTCTCCTTCTTGCAGATGAGAAGATTGAAAGCTCAAATGAATCTTAGTTAAATTATTATGGATTAGCCTCTTGTTTTCAAAGCAAAGAGAAATCTACAGTGAAAAAATATGCCAAATCATGACTTACAAATAAAAGGGACTAGGTACTCATGAACATGGAATCTAAGAACCCACACAAGTGCACACAAATCAATAATCTTGTATCATTGGTTACAAACACCATGTTAATCAATATGAGGATGTCAGTGACACTTCCAAAATTTTTGAGGAATATTCATCCAACATTGAAATAGGTTCCTCCCATAGCATGTATGAAGATATTTACACCACCATAATTTTCAATGGCATTGCTATCTTTACCATAAACCTTGACCTCTAATATCTTGAACTCATTGATTGGGACAAACAAAATCACATGCCAATCAAATTCCTCCAAAATGATGAGGCCATTGCAAAATTTATGGAACTTCGAGATGGCATGCTATTAGGGGATGATAAAAAGGGATTTGAAATCAACTTGGATACATCACCATATTTTGGGGAGGAGGAATAATTATTTAGTAAAAATAAATCAAAGTCAAAAAATTTTAAAAAGAAAGAAAATAATAAAAAAAATTGAAGTCCCCTAGTGAAAACCTCTTTGAAGCATTATTGGAGGAAAAAAATCAAAATCAAGAAAACAAAGATGAGACGATTGGCGAAAATATTTTTGAGGAACTAATAGATGAGGAATTCAACTTTCCCCCTATGCCAACATAGTTTCAAGATGCCTCTACATATAGTGCTGAATAAACCATTGAGGTTAACATTAGAATAGAGGAAAATCCCAAAATCATTAAACTTGCAACAACTCTTAGTCTTAAGGAACAAGAAATCCTTGTAGCCCTTCTAAAATAATTTTTGGATGTTATTGATTGGTCTTATGTTGACATGCCTAGATTGGACCCGTCCCTTGTGGCATATCATCTTGTTGTTCATAAAGATGCAAAACCTATCAAATAATAGCTAATAAAAATGCATCCCAAGGTGGCCTTTCTTGTCAAAGAAGAATTGTAAAAGCTCTTAGATATTGGGTTAATTCGATCAATTGACTAATTAGAATGGATATATAATATTGTTCCTGTCAGCCAAAAAAAAAAAAGGTATCTGAGTATGCATATATTTATGTGACATCAACAAAGCGTGCCCAAAATATGATTTCCATTTACCCAAAATTAACACGATCATTGACTTGATAGCGGGACATGAAATGTTATTAGTCATGGATAGTTTTTTGGAATACAATTAGATTAAAATTACAGTTGAAGATCAACACAAAATAACATTGATCACACCATGGGGAACCTTATGTTACCAAGTCAGGCATTTTGTCTTGAAAAACACATGTGCAACCTATTAAAGAGCCACGATCGTTATCTTCCATGACATGTTTCATGATATAGTTGAGGATTACATGGATGATATATTAGGAAAATAAAAAAATAGTGTATAACATCTCATCATTTTCTAAAAAGCTTTGAAATTTTGAGAGTACAAGGTTTGACTGAGCCCTAAAAAGTATGTTTTTGATGTTATATCAGGAAAAATATTGGGATTCATTGTATCTATGCAAGTTATTAAATTTTATCTAATAAAGATAAAAGCCATCATAAAAATGCCTTCTCCTCTGAACATCATTTATTTACTAAGCTTACAGGAAAAAATCCAAGCATTCAAGAGATTCATTTCAATTTTTTCTGATAAATGTCAACCATTTGCACATCTATTGAAAAAGGACATTGTATTTCACTGGAATGATGGATGTCAACATGATTTTTAGAAAATAAAATAATATCTTTTAAATTCACTAGTGTTAATGCAACCTACTTTGGGAAAACCTCTATTACTTTACATCTCAACAACAAAATCTACTTTAGGAGCTCTCTTGGCTCAACATGATGATCAAGGAAAAAAAGAGTTTTGTATTACCCAAGCTAAACTTTGGTAGCATATGTAATTTTTTATACCCAAATCAAGCAAGCATGCTAGCTATTATTTTTGATTCCCAAAAACTATGATAATGTATTCTCACCAATAAAACAAAACTTTTTGCTAAAGTTGATCCTCTCAAATATCCTCTATCTAAATCAACTCTTATAGGAAGAATGAAAAAATAAATCATGTAGCTAAGGGATTTAAACATAGATATGTGAATAAAAAACATATAAAGGGAAAAGTCTTTGCATATATATTGGTATAAGCACCACTATAAAATAAGAAACCTTTAATCATTAAATTTCTAGATGAGTCCAATTTATCTCTTGATGAGTCATCAGAATGGAAACTTTACAGTGATGGGTCCTTTACTGCTCACAGCTTGGGGGTAGGTATCTTGTTCTTGACACCAAAGGGGGATCTCATTCATAAAGCATTTAAAATAAAGTTTCCTTTTACCAATAACATATTTGAATATGAAGCCCTCATCTCATGCCTCAAAGTAGTAACCTAGTGTAACATTAAATATTTGTCAGTCTATGACGACTCACAATTTATCATTAAATAAGTTAATGATGAGTATCATGTCAAATATGATAAATCATCCCATATAAATGAATGGTTGATAGTTTGATACAATACCTTTTTCACATCTAGTTTGAACAAGTCCCTTGAGCACATAACAAATTTTTAGATGTTATGGATATTATCAGTTCTCTCCTCGAAATGCAAAAGGATATTAGACAATGTTAGTTCTTGGTTGAACAACTCATGATCCCAACATATGATGTCCTTGAATTAGAAATGGTGTGTGATATTATTGGTCCCAATTCCCCTTGGTATCATGAAATATATACTTACATTCATGACTAAACCATCCCTCCATATATTTCACTTAATAAATGGAAATCTTTCATCCAACATGCCTCCCATTTTACCCTCCTTGGAGACACCCTCTATCATATGGGATTCGATAGTACCTTGTTGAGATAATTAAACTCAAAAGAAACCAACTTAGCAATCAAGGAATTCCATGATAGAATCTCTAGATTACATACCAGTGGTATGGTCTTAGTGAGGAAGCTTCTCAAAACAATATACTACTATCCCACTATGGAAAAATATGCTTACCAATATGTCAAAAAATGTATAGCCTATCAAAATATTGGATATCTCATCCATGCACCTTCTCAAGCCTTTCAATCAATCATAAATCTACGGCCCTTATCTACTTGGGGGCTTGATCTCATTGGGAATATAAATCTTTCTTCCTCTGATGGCCACAAAACATCATTACATCTATCAAATACTTCATAAAATGGGTGCAATCCATCTCCTCACATATGCAATAGACAAACAAATATATAAATTCATCCTCAATCACCTCATTTGCCATCATGGTAACCCTTCAACCATCATTTCAAAAAATAATAAATCCTTCAAAAGTAAAGATTTCAAAACCCTCTATGACAAATTCCATATCAAACATAAGTGGTCCATGCCATATTACCCCAAAGGTAATAACTAAGTAAAGGCATCAAATAAAACCATCCCCAAAATCATTAAATGAATTGTCAATGATGCTATTTGATATTGGCATTTTCAAATTTATCCTACCTTGTGGGATTACTTACTAGTATCCATAAGCCCACATGAGCCACTCCTTACCCCCTTGTCTTTGAAACTGAAGCCATCTTACCCATTGAGATTGAGTTACCCTATTTGCACATTTCCTTACAATATTTGATTGATGTGTTATGACTAGCCATACTTGTTAATATTATTTAAGTATTATTGGATTATGGGTAATTTATATCAGTTTCATGTTTACATTATGTTATTTTAGACATTATTTTATCTTATAATTTAGTAATTATATTTGATTTTATTTGAGATATATAGTACTGGTACTACTGATGTCATTTTGCATGGCTACAGATGTTGCCATCAGTATGAGCTAGGTTGGGAAGTGGAATATATCATTTGACACTATGCTCAATGTATAAAGGTATATGATTATATTAAAATTATGAATGAGATCATAGTTCTTGTATCATGCATTCTATTTTTTTGAATCCTGTGTCACAATCCCATCTTGTATTTTGGACACTTCTATATTGTGTAGTTGATTGTTTGGTGATTTTATTTTATGTGTGGTCATTGTGTTGTGGTGTGTTTCATATTATGTTTTATTGCTAAAGTAAGAGGTGGTGGTCCATAATTATAATAGTGAATGTTCCAAATTAGACTAAGCCTAGAGTGCATGAGCATTCTATTTGAAAAGAGAGAAAGAAGAATCTTACGGCATAAGAATACATTCAAAGATGTTGAAGGTCACCTGGATTTGTAGACTATTGATTTAAACACTAAGGGTGTTAGTGCATTGTTACAAGTCTAAAATACTAGGACCATGGCATAAAGATTTAAAGTCATTTAGATTTTAGCCATGGCATAATAATTAAAATTTATTAGAGTTTCATCATGGCAATGATTACTAAAACATCACTTGGTACTTTAAAATTGTAATGGTATTGAGATTATTTGGATATTTGAAGCATGAACTATATTGCAATTGAATTCAAAGAAAACATAATTTATAACTAGGGTTTATAGAATTCATTCAAAGACGGTAAAAATATTTGATGTCATTTTGAGGACTGTTAGTATTAGGATTTTTATTCTTCTAGGAGTGCACAAGCTCAAACCCTCCATGGATAGGCTTGACGGTCATTAATAAACTAGATCTGGTAGTTCCAACCACAAAGCAGTGGGTAGTTATTCGAGTTGAAACTAAAAATTGAAAATACGTAGAAAGTTTAAATGGAATTGGTGGGTGGATAAAATAAGGGGGATAAAGGAAGGAAGAAGAAGGAAAATTGGGAGAAGGTAGAACAATTGAGAAACTTGGCCATGGGTACTTATTTGAAGAATTAAGTTCTATTAACTTATCATTTTTTGGGGATTTTTATGCAAAGTATGATATGGCATTTTACTTTGAATAGAAAACCTATAATGCTTGCATGGAAGAAAGTGGTTCCTTCCTAAATATAGGCATTTATTCTTATGTGCAAAGGGTTTGTTTCAAATGACAATTCTAACTAATGAAAAATCATTGATGGGTGAGGTAGTTTAAGCTCCATCTCACCCTTGGATGGCATATAGATACACTAAATGAAGTGGATTTGTGCTCATTTCCACTTTGGGCTATGTATGGGTGTTTTTACATCAGAGTTTTGAGCTAGGTGTGTTATTAATTTATTGTGTTATTTCTTTATAGTGGTGTTATTTTACATTGTTATTACTTTGTGTTGGCTGTGAAACCCTATTTTTCAAGCATGGCTGTGTTATGGTAGGATTTTGACTTATTATACTGTGCTTGTTATTTTAATTTTTGAGTAAACCCTAACCTAAGTCTTGGCTCTCATTCGTAAGCTTTATTATTATCATTTATGTTTATGCATCATGCTCATTATCAGGTGACCTATTCCACTCCCTAATTTAGGGATGGGGTGGCTATGGATTCACTATTGGATGGGTTCATTTGGATACCTAAAGGACTTTTATTTGATGTATACTGAACATGTTTTTTATCTTGACTCTTTTGGGACTCCTACAAGTTGTTGATTGTGTTTTGAGCATATTAGAATGGATTTCAAAATATATATTATAATATATTTAGAAATTGATTTTAATATGGCTATGTAAAGATTCTTATGCCATTTTTGGATTGCTATGTCTATAGGATGAGTTGTATAGATGCTGAAAACAAAGGGAAACATGTGTGTGTATGCATATATATATATATATATATATATATATATATATATATATATATATATATATATATATATATATATATATATATATATATAATTCATTTACACATTGATATGTTTGATTTTGATCATGAATGAGTTTATGAATTAGTTCATTATCTTAATGTTTTGATAGAGCTTTACCACTACTATGAAGCATGGATTCTAACTTGTTACTTTAATTTTGAATCATTCATTTATAACTAACTACAATATTTACTTGACTATGTACATTGTGCAAATTTGTGAAGAAAGTCTGCTTGCAATTTTGTTTGTTTGGTTATTAATTTAATGAAGTATATAGGTGTACATCACTTATTTATTAATAAAAAAAAAATATCACATATTTACATTATTGAGATTTGAGCAATTTAGTTTCAAGATAATATTAACGCAATATATTGAGCATGATTTCTTTTCAATTATATTATGGATAATGGATCTTATCATGTATCATTATATTAAGTGTTTAGCATTGTGAACTTGTGAACTTTGGTTTAGCATGATTAAATTCATGGTTGCAACATGCTTGAGTAATATTGAAGGTATAGTTGTAGCTCTTCTTTATAGAATGATGTTATCGGGTTTTTACAACATCCTTTAAAATGTTGATTATACATTCATTATGTTCTTAAGGGATGCATAATCTTAGTTGATTTATGGTTTTATTTGCTTTAGTACATGGTTTCATATAATATGTTATGTGGATATAACTTATTGAAAGTAATTAATTTGGTAAAATGGCTAGTGTTTGTAGTGTTTCATTTTGAATATGAATGTGTCTTAATATTGTAACTTATTATGGAGAAGGGATTTACAAGGATGTAATTATTTGTAGATGCACAAGGGAATTTTTTTACAAGCTTCTAATTCATATTTAGTCGATTTAACTCCTTTTGATGTGATTTGTGAGATAAATTGAAAGTGTATGAGAATATTTAGTTTTTTTAAACTCATTTAAGTGACTATATAGTTGTCTCTATTTAAAGGCCACCCATCAACTATAGGTGTTGATGACAAAGTAACTTTGTGGGGTGATCTTTTGTCAATTAGGATTTTTTAAACATGTTTATTTTTTTGCAAACAATTATTACTATTCTTAAATTACCATAATGATTAAAAATGAATTATGATACATTACATTCAAAAATTAATTTATTATTTATTATCAAGTAATAATTGGATAAGTATGATTGTTAACAACTTACCTTGTGGTTATTAAATTGATTGATCACTTTATAATACAAAATCAAAAAAACTTTTGTTGGTTGCTTGCAAGTTGTTTTAATAGTAAATGGGAATCTTAGTGTTTTATTAATCTATACCTATGGTGAAATATTCTAACATGGATAGATGGGGATAAGTATATTCTTTGTTTCCTTAAAATGGTCATGAGATGATATTAAGGTATTCTATATTATTATCATTTATCCATTGTTATTCAAATTTTTAAGAATACATCAATTGCTCATAATGGATATCTATTGAATTTTTGGATAAATAGGTGTAGCTTATGAAATAAAGTGACAAGTGTTTGTAAGCATGTTATAGAGTATCCACATGATGATACAATGGCCTTTCAGTATGGCAGTGTGAACCTATTTTGAATGGCATGGTAACCATGTGAAAACTAATTGACTCTTACATCTGTGGTACAATGAGCTGAGATATGAAGAATTTAATAACTTGGATCACATCTTATTATGATTGATAGTTTTTATAACTTTACATTATATGGAAAATTGAATAAAGTTGTTAAATTGATTGCGTATTGTAATGCATGATATTTGTTAAGTTGAAACTTAAAGAGGAAATCACTTGGAACAAATTTATGAGAATCAAGCTTTTCTTAGGATTCTTGGGTACATAAATGAACCCAGGGAAGAATCACACAAAGTGATCTTCATAATAATTTGTCCTTTTCTATGAAACTATACTAAAAAGGAGTTAAAAATGTTTAAAATTATATTTGTTTTGTGATTCAAGGATTAAGTATGACTAATTATTATTGCTATCAATTTTCAGGTTCTTTCCTCACTCATATGTTATGAGAATGACCATCTTACATTTGAATACGACATATGCTCCTAGATGTAGTAGTCATTGGAGGCTCTCATTTTATTTGCATTCATTCTCCTTAAGATTATGGTTTATATACATGCCTTGGACCTTGATTTCACTTGAAGATCTTATTAAAATCATTTACAAACATATATGTAATTTTTATTCTCACAAAGATGGTTCTCTTATACTTAACTCTTACCATAACACAATTAAGGAGTTAATTAAAAAAGTAATTTATATGGGACTATAAACACTTTATATGGTTATGCCATGTCATTAAAATAAAGGTTGTGAATTATGGTGTCCACTACGGAAATTCTTGTTGGAATGTGAAAAAATGCACTTATACTTGTAATATCTTTTCTTTTACTCATATGTTTTATCGAGCAATTTTAAAATAATATTCCTACCTGGTTGATAAATTGTTAAGGATATATTTTCATAACCATGCAAGTAAATTTTTTGTTGGGTTGATTTTTTGGGTTATGACATGATGATGAGGAAGACATAGTTACATGCCTCCATGAGCTAGAACTTCTTGATGAAAAACAACTGAATGCGCTAGATCAATTGAAGGCATACCAAAATAAGCTACACAGAAGCTACAAAAAGTGCATAAAATCCATAGAATTTGAAACTGGTGATCTTATCCTAAAAGAAAACCAAATGAATACCAATCAAGATCGAGAAAAGAAAGGCAAGTTTGAGCCTAACTAGGTAGGTCCATATTTTTTTATTACTAAATTTGGATCAAGAACATACAAGTTGGCCATATAATATGGACAAAACCTTGATGAACTAATGACAATCATTAATCTCAAATGCTTCCATACTTGAAAGATCTAATGCTTTCAAAAACTTCATAAAATTTGGAAAAAATTACAAAAAAATCAAAAGAAAAGAGAAAGATAAAAAAATAATCCAAAGGTAAAAACCATTCTTATGGAGTCTTGGGAAAGTACCATGATGAAAACTAGTTTCTAGAGTCATGTGTAAATATGTTGTCTAAAAGTATCCTCCACTTAGGGGTAGGCCCATTTCTCTATCCCAGTTTGGCCATCCTAAACTATTCCTGTACCATCCTTGTCACTGCACCATCATACCCACCCATTTTCTTGCTTTTAAACTTTATAAGGTGGTGCAAAAGTCTTGAGATATATTTTGGAAATATCTTGGTATATATGATCTTATTTAGAGTACACTATAACACAATGTCAACATGGCACATGGATGATTGGACATATGGTTCTTACGTGACACCGTCCTTGGAGATCCATCCTGAACACCTCCACCATTCCATCCCCTACAACCTCCATACCTAATGTTAGAACTAGTTTTCTCTTTTTTCATAGCCTTGTTGTTAATCAAACATCTGGAAAATCCAAAAGAGTCAAAACATCCGAAAAATTCTAAAAAAATAGAAAATTCAAAAACCCCCCAAAAATAATTGATATTGTCATTAGTCCAATTAAAATCCTTGTTCAACTTTAAATAAATAATTGTAACTTTATCAAGATATGTCATTCCCAATATAGCTCCTATGCGTACACCATCTCTTGGGGAAAAACAAAGCTATCATTATCATCGATCCTTAATTATTGGAATTTTAGCTGATAAAGGACAAAAACATAATCAACTTATTTGCTTCATGTTTTGTGTGTGTTCCTGCTAATTGTTTGTTCTTGTTAATTATTTATGTGTTTTTCTTATTTGTTGTGTTTGTGTCAGTGCTATAACATATTAAAACAATGATATCATGGCTTACCATATCATGATGCATCTTGTTGTATGCTATAGTAAAACCAGGTTGCTCAAACATTTAGAATTATGTTCAAGATTAGCAACATTCATCATCAAATCATCAACATTCATCCAATTCATCATCACATCACCAACATTCATCATCACATCAACAACATTCATTCATTATCTGCAAATGTCGTTTGGAATGAAGAATGTCTCAAAGCTAAACTTTCTTTCTTCCCCGAGCCCTCTTTAGAATTTTCCTTAAGCTTGGTTAGAAAAGTGTTCTCATATGGTTGCCAACCTTTAAGATGAGATGACTGATCCTTTTTATTTTTTGGCTTGCTTGCATGAGGACAAACCCCTTGGAGATGGCCAGTTTGGTGGCATAAATGACAATTAAGTGCAACATTTTCATAATCCAAGGTTTGGAGCCAATAAGAATTATCACGTTTTAGTTGGATTTTTTTTGAAAGACCTTTGCTAGGGTCCACCTCCACACAAATACGAGAATAAGTATACAACCCTTGCTTAGGCCGATTAAAATCCATCTTAATGAATCTTCCAAGTGTGTTACAATTAACTTCACATATTGAGGGGTGCTAGAAAAGAGGGAGATTTGAGAGCTGAACCCAAACTGGTATTTTGGACACCACCATTGTTGAGGGATCAAAATTGAAGAACCATGGGGTAACAAAGAGCCCAACGTTTCCCCAAAACCAAGGTCCCTCCTTAAAAACTCTCCTATAAACCTTAAGTTCAAAAAAATAGACTATGAAAAACTTTTTAGAAAAAAAATGGATCACACAATCTTTGGTCAAGATAGCCTCAACCCATTGAGTCAAATCTTTTGACCGAGGCCAAAATATATTAAACTTAAAAATCGCTGTATAATCTTTAAATTCAGAAATTAAACCAGTTACTTCAAAAAAAGAAATCTCCACTATAGGTACTTCATATGATTTCTCCACAATGTATGTAGTGGGAGATGCTGAAGGTGAAGCCGACAGGGTCTTGGGACAAACAACATCACTATAAGAAAAATCAGAGCCTTGATTCTTCAAAACACCAACTGCATATTATCTCGATGCAATACCATAAATGAGGGGGTTGAAAAAAGCTACAACCTATTGTAAACCCAATCGTCGCTACAAACACCCATACCCTCTACTCATTACTTAAGGTTTTTCCATCTCTTTTACACTTCGTCAATAATAACTTTATCCTTCACCTTGACATTTTTCAAATAAATATGTTTAAGAAATCTAAACTCCTAACATCAAGTAGAAAAGGTAAATTTTTTGGGGAAGAAACAAACTCTGAAACTCTTATTATAAAGAAAATATCTATTTAATTAAAACTTTGACTATGGACAAATTAACAAATTGACCAAAAACCTTTTGTCGTAGACGAGTTACTTAAAACTTTGTCCATCGATAGGCCCCCTTCACGCGGGCCCCACTCTCAATGTGTCTTCTTTGTATAGGGCAATACCCTTTGATTTATTGAAGGATATGGAATTTGGGAAATGACACGTATGCCAAAAGATGGATTAGGTCGGCGCCCTTATTTTTCTCCGCAAGCATTTATAAATTCCATAGATAATTGCAAATATCTAGATTCTTGTGTTCCAGGGATATGTTTTTTTTTAAAATTTTAATTTTTTATTATTTTTTTAAATTTAATTTTTTTAATTTTTATTTTTAAAAATCATTTTAAAAGGTGAATGTGGAAGTTAGTAAAATAGTATGAGATTCCTTAATTGAGATTATTGTAAATATAGATTGTTAA
Organism: Torreya grandis; assembly: GCA_037957365.1. Lineage (NCBI taxonomy): Eukaryota > Viridiplantae > Streptophyta > Pinopsida > Cupressales > Taxaceae > Torreya > Torreya grandis. Next base: position 228,273 of record JARHVA010005657.1, on the reverse strand, counting down.
TATTATTTTATAATATTTTTATTGTCGTGTCAATTTTTTTTGAAGGGATATTATATTGGAAAAATATTTTATTGAAAAAAATGTAATGTGTTGTTGAGGTATTTAAAATAAACTTTTAAGATGAAAAAAAGCATATGAATCACTTTGATTTGAACATATGATATATATATTTTTAAAAATATTATTAAAAGAAAATAATGGGTTTGAAATGAGGAAATAATGTGTTGATGTATTTTGATTATTGTAGACATTTTAATGTCATTATCAATTGATAGTCATTTAATTTATTGTTAATCATAATCAATCATTATCATCGAATCCATCGTTAGTTCCAAGTAATCCATCATAGTGTCAAAAAACCTAACATCACCACATTAACTGATTAAACATCACCATGACCCCGTTTAAACCCACTAACATCACCCCATGATTAATTAATAAATTAATCATCATCAATTAGGTAATTAATTACTAATTAAACATGTCCACATAATTAATTAATAAAATAAATAAAAAATGTTAATTATCTTCACCTTAAATTATCATTTCATTTTAAGTTCAGGTTTTGAGTTTGGTGGTACGATAGTTTTTCCCCTTAAATTTGATCATATAAAAAATTATAAAATATAAAAATTTTAACCTAATAAATAAAAAATTAGTGACATTGTTATTAACCAAATAATAAGTATATTAATATAAAAGTAAAATGGGAAATTTGAAATAGGGTATAGTCACTTATCAAACAATAATAAAAAGGAGTATTTGTCATATCAAACAATAATAAAAATGGGTGTTTGTCATATTATGGAAAAATCTTTATGATAGTTTTTATTTATCCATTTATCATTGCTCTTCAAATATATATTTATTATAATCTTATAAATGTTTTTGATGTTTCGATAACAATTTTCCCATTCATCCGTTACAATTTCCAAAAAAATGATTGTATTTAAATATAAAAATTGTAAATAGTCATATAGACATCAGATCAAATTTAACCTGTGGTTGGTTGGATGGATGAAAGTTCGTGGGAACATTGATGGTCTACCTTTTTACAGATGTGTATTAAGTCTTCTGTTGATTTACCCCATGTTTTCTAAGCATTTAAAAAACTAAACATGCATCATACCCCTTATTCTACTTCTACATTTGGTGCTTTCAAAAAGATCACTATTTTATTGATTTAAATTTTTGTTTTTTTGCTGTAAAAGCCCATTCTAGGGCACGTTTGGATAAGAAGAGGTCGCAAGACGAAAGTCATGACAACCTGAACAACAATACATAAAGGAATCAATAAGAGAAATCATGAAAGATAATATATGTGAAAAAAAAATTGTGAAGGTTTTGGTGAAGGTCTTGCTTACAGAAACATACTATTTTTTGAGAGTTTTTTAAAAAAACCTATTTTGAGTGTGAATTCTTCCCAAGTTCACCTAGGGTTCATCCCAAGGCACCTAGATTTGCATAGGTTCTGCCAAAAAAACTCGGGTGCCCCAGGATGAACCCTGGGTGAATTTGACAACACACCAAACTAAGACTAGGATCCAATGTGAACCAGACCCTAGTCCTTCTATAAAATCCCACAAATCGATAATGTAGTCTTCACATATCCTCCACTGCATGTCATCACATGTCATCTTTCAGTCAAATACTTGTTCAAAATAAAAACTCATCCCAACCAATCCTAATCAACATGTTAACTCAGTATTCAAACAAAAACAAATCTCTTGACTCCCCCATCACTCTATCTCCAAAAAGGAAACAACTCAGTTAAATCTTGTATATAGAAAAAATAAATTAGTTAAATCCTTTATCACTCCTACATAAAATGGAAATAACCCAGTCAACTATGTCTCCAAATGACAACTAAATAGTTAACTGATTGATCAAATCTCATCCAAATTTAAAGTTTCTAATATGATTAGATGATCTCAACTATCCATCCTCCCATCTAAATATATATAAATCCCCTCTTAAATCCTTCATTTAGATCAGTTAATTAGATCCTGAATCATACAATCAATCACTACATATACACATTGTTGACACACTATTGAATCTTGCACGAGTCTTGAACAAATCCACATCAACAAAGGATATATTCCTTCGCTTGGTAGGTGAAGGTAAATTTATGTTTTCTCTTTCATTTTGCTCAATCATAGGTTATGTAGTAATTAGTTATTATTCTTAGTTCTTTTCACAAACTCTAAATCTTAACATATACATTTATGGCACGCTTGGTGGGACTATTCCCATTTCAATGTATTTTAAAATTTTACCTGATTTAGGATGTTTCTTCTAACTTGTTTAATATGTATTCACATATTTTGGATTCAAGTTATACACCTCTTGGCTTGATGATCCAAAACTTAAAAGTTTTGATTGATGGATATTTTAAGAACAAAAAAATAACACAATAACAATGAATTCTTTGAGAAGAGATGTTTTATTACTCAAGATTGCAATACAACCATATACTTATCTCTGGGAAGAGATGTCTGTCTTCCATTTCAGGTTACATCTTCATTTATACACATTTTGAAGGCAGGAGGAGGATGTGGAAGGTCACCAATCTCGAGGGACATTAAGTGGTTCAACTTCCATGATTTAAAACAATACAAAATTTGAGGAATTAGTATTTTTAGAATCTTACTATTATTTAGACTACACTACTAAAATTAAAATTTGGGGCACTTCCATTAAGTTTTTTGGAGTAAAAAACCACTGAGCAAAGCTCAATACCATCTCACCATGTTCTCCTCATTTTTAGCTTTCCAATGGTTCAAATGGGGAGTCAATCAGAGCAACGGTGCAAAAGTTATGGCTTCTGGAAGTTCCATCATCAATTGGGGTAGAACCGTCACCCAAATTATAGCCTGAATTGTTGCCCAAATCACTTGAAATTATAACTATTTTTTTTGTCATTTATTGGTTTTATTTTCCACTTATGAGTTTCAATGTTTTTGATCTAATCTTTAGCATTCACGCTCTTGGGAATGACATTTTCGTCTAATAATTTGGTGTTATTTCTTTTCATGTAAGTGTTTTTTTAACTTGATTTCGATCTAAAGCATTTATATTCTACATATTAACATTTATGTTCTGAATAATAGTGTTTCTACCCTTAGTATTAACATTTTTGTCCTTTTTTTTGAGCATTTCTAATTTTTAGCATTCTTGTACTACTTAATAACATTTTAAGATTGATCGATAACATTTTTGTTATATAATTCATATTTATGACATTAGCATTTTTGTGTCTGTCACTAACATTTGTGCTCTGATTACTGGTGTTTGTGCACTACTTTTTAGCATTTTTGCTCTATGTTTTCTAACTTGCAGGAAATGTGTGACAAAGACCTAAACCCCCCAAAACTACTAACATGTGTTGTGCAGGTTTGTTGAAAGAACATAAATCAGATAGATTTAATCACATAAATCATAAGTTAATAACCAAAGCAATTTATTTTCTATTTATGTTAATTATATGTGTGTGATTAAAATCCACATATGCTCTTCTCTTATGCCACAAGGAAATCATAAGAAATAATTCTAGATTACTTGTGTCTCCTAGGTCAACTATATATGCTCCTTCTTGCAGATGAGAAGATTGAAAGCTCAAATGACTCTTGGTTATATGATGATGGCTTAACCTTCTGTTTCTAAAGCAAAGATTATCCTATAGTGAAAAAAATATGTTAGATCATGAATTACAAAGAAAAGGGATTAGGACCTCATGAACATGGAATCTAAGAACCCATTTAAATACACACAAATCAATAATTTTGTAGCAATCATTAAAAACACCTTGGTGATCAATATGAGGATGTCAGTGACACTTCCACACTTTCTAAGGAATATTCATCCAACATTGACACAAGTTCCTCCCATAGCCCCTATCAATATCTTGCCACCACCAACCTTTTCAATGACATTGTTATCTTTTACATAAACCTTGACCTCTAATATCTTGAACTCATCGTTTGAGATCAACAAAATAACATGCCAATTGACTTCTTCAAAAATTATGAGTCCATTACATAATTTATGGGACTTCAAGATGGCATCCCATTAAGGAATCATAAAAGGGATTTGAAATCAACTTGGATACATCAACGTATTTTTTAGAATAGGAAGAGTTATTTAGTAAAAATAAATCAAAGTCAAAAAAAAAAAAAAAAGAAAAAAAAAATTGAAGTCCCTTAGTGAAAACCTCTTCGAGGTGCTATTGGAGGAAAAAAAACAAAATCAAGAAAGTAAAGATGAGACTATTGGTGAAAACCTTTCTAAGGTGCTAATAAATGAGGAATTAAACCTTCTCCCTATGCCAACATAGTTGCAAGATGGCTCTACATGGCTTATTAAAGAAACCATTAATGTTAACATCAGAATAGAGGATAATTCCAAAATCATTAAACTTGTAGCAACTCTCTATCTCGAGGAACAATAAATCCTTGTAGCCTATATAAAATAAATTTTAGATGCTTTTACTTGGTCTTATGCTGACATGCTTGGATTAGACCCATTCCTTATGGCACATCATCTTGTTGTCCATAAAAATGCGAAATGTATAAAATAATAGCTAAGAAAAATGCATCCTAAGGTGGCCTTTCTTGTCAAAGAAGAATTGTAAAGCTCTTGTATGTTAGGTAAAATCCATCATAAAAATGCTTCCTCTAAAAAACATCAAGCAATTGCTTATCTTATAGAAAAAAATCCAAGCATTCAAGAGATTCATTTCACAACTTTCCAATAAATGTCAACCATTCACACATCTATTAAAAAATGACATTGTGTTTCCTTGGAATGATGGATGTCAACAGGATTTTGATCAAATAAAATAATATCTTTTAAATCCACTAGTCCAAATGCAACCTACTTTGGGAAAAGCCCTGTTACTTTTTCAATACCACAATATACCTTAGGAGTTCTCTTGGCTCAACATAATGATCAAGGAACAAAAGAGTTTTTTATTACCTAAGTGGAAATTTGGTAGTATATGAAATTTTTTATACCCAAATCGAGAAAGCATGCCAACTATTATTTTTGATTCCCAAAAACTATGATATTAAATGCTCACTAATAAAATAAAACTTTATGCTAAAGTTGATCCTCTCAAATATATTCTATCTAAATCAACTCTTACATGAAGAATGAAAAAATAGGTCATGTAGGTATGTGAGTTTCACATAGAGTATATGAATAAAAAATATATAAAGGGACAAGTCCTTTAAGATCAAATGGTAGATGCACTAGTATTAGATAAGCAACCTTTGAGCATTAGATTTCCAGATGAGTCCATCTTATCTCTTGATGAGTCATTAGAATGGGAAATTTAATTTGATGGGTCATCTACCACCCATGGCTCAAGGGTAGGTATCTTGTTCCTAACACCAAAAGGGGATCTCATCCCCAAAGCATTCAAAATTGAGTTTCCTTGCTCCAAGAACATTTCTTAATATGAAGCCCTCATCTCATGCCTCAAACTAGAAATCTAGTGGAACATTCAACATTTGTTAGTCTATGGTGACTCAAAACTTATTATTAAATAATTTAATGATGAATATCATGAAAAATATGATAAAGTCATCCCATATAAATGAATGGTTGACAGTTTGAAATAATACTTTTTTTCAAATCCAATTTGAACAAGTCCCTTGAGCAAGCAACAAATTTTTAGATGCTATGGATATTATCAAATCTCTCCTCAAAATTTAAAAGGATATTAGACAATGTAAGCTCTTGTTTGAATAACACATGATCCTAAGATATG
>JARHVA010005657.1:77500-217500 GCA_037957365.1 Torreya grandis | reverse complement strand
ATCAAGTTTTAAATTTTGTATTGTGCCTCTTATGACAAATTTATGATGCAAACCCTAATCCTCTTTACATGTAAGGTATGGGCTAAAAATTGTTTGTTATTAGGATAGGCTGGACATCCTCAACACCCCACTGTGAATAGAGTTGCCTATATACAAATACTCTAAGGAGGGATCAAGCTTCATGTATTTCTCCCCACCTAAATGTTGGTTCAAGTGAAAGTGATGCTAGTATGATAGTGGCCTTGAGTGCCTTGAGTGTTTTTGAGATTGGAAATCTAGAAAATATGAGCTTAGGGATGTTATCGATGGTAGTATACAAGATTAGGGTAGAATAAGGATTGATAATCTTGATTTTTCTCAAAATTTTTCATGTTTAAATAGGTATTTTACATCTAATTTCCATCTAGTGGATAGAGGCCTAAAAGTCATGTATTTATAGTATTCTATTGCTTGTGTGGATAATAAAATATTTTTAGGATGACCTTAGGAGGGTTTTAATTTTGAAAATGTATTCATTCAGTAAAGTTAGGGTAAAGGACATATGTACCATTTTGGGGACACTAATGCCATGTGGATATAGTGTCCTTAATGTGGTGCTAATGTCCAGCTAGCAGAAGGCTAGGCATGAAGGGCTAGGATAAAAAAATGAGGGTCTAATACTATGTTTGAGCTGCAAAAAAATGCTTGTGGCCTGCATGAAGGTTGGATAAGTGTGATAATAGGCTTTAGTATAGGTCTAGGGATAATCTAGGGATAGGTAGTTCAAGTATCACTCTTAACACTCAAATGCCACTTTTAAGTGATTATAGTTTCACACTCCCACCTTTAAGATAGAAATGCAACAAAATGAAATGACTAGCATAAAGGAAAAAAAAGCTTACATGTACTTACTTAGGAAGTGAGGCTTGTGAAGCTGGGTTTGTGTATGTGAAGCATGATCCAAAGCATATCTTGCAAATGAAACATGTATAAATTATACCTTAAGAGATATTAAAAGTAAAAATTATGTTGAGTAAATAAGTAACTGAGTAAAATTGAGTAAAGAGATGGGAAAGAGGAAAAGAATGAATAAATACATGAACCTGGGGACAACTTATGTGTGTGCATGTATATAGTGATCAATCAATGAATATCTTAGATTGAGCTAATAGCTTTGTCAATCCACATATGTGAGTGGCTCAAGAACTCAATCCAATTTTGATTCCCTCATTTCCCACCCCTACTTAGTGGATCATGACTTATGAATATCCTGGATTAGACTGATATTGTATCCAACCCTCTCATGTGGGTTGCTCGATAACTCAAGTAGGATATGAATCCATCATTACCCACTGATGTATAGTAGATACAACTAAAACTAAAATTTATGAAGTATTGAAACTATCTAACTGAGTCTATCTAAATATGTATGTTAACTCTGCAGCCACTTGAGTACATTAGGCAGTTCTAGGCCACTTCGAAATGCCAACCACTACAGATGGATTAAGGCATGAAACTAGTGATAACCTAGAATATGATGTCAAGTGTATACATCATAGATAATGACATGGAATTTTTCATTCAATTTAATCAACCAATGTGTAATTGAGCATATGGAAAAAATGTGTCATGCACATGCCCCCAATTTGGTATTTAAGTATATTGATTCTAGACTGAGTTATAATAACTGTATCTTAGTATCTAAACTAAATATGTGAATGGTCATGCCATGCATGATGCTACTAATCTAAGTAAATAAATATGAATCTAAGTTGAGCTAGTATGAATCTAAGCTAAGCTAGTATGAATATGAGAAAAACCTGAGTATAAATAATAAACCTATAACTAGATATGTGTAAACCTATATTGTACCCACTGTACTATTCTAGCCAATCTAAGTTATTATGAAACTGAGGCTATTGGATAGTAGTGCCATGTCTTGGAAAATAGCACCATGTGATGCTAGTGTCCCTATTGTGTGATAATGTCTTTCTAGTCTAAAATCTGTCATTGTACTACTTTCTAAGTCACTATTTTTTTACTATGTTTACCTATGTTTGATTTTTTATAACTGAGCCTATGTGCTAAAAAATGTATTTTGAGTGCAATATAGGAGTTTGATATCTATGACAAACCCCTATGAATTCCCCCTATTTTGAGGATAGTTATTGAACCTCTACAAGAACTATCCTCAAAAGAAAAAAACTCTACAAAACATGTGTTATCCGAAGCATATATGATAACTATGTGATAATCCAATATAATGTGCATACATAACATTAGAATGTAAAAGAATATATTCATAAGTATTTAATGTAAGATTTATGTCATGTATAGTATTGTAAAAGGGTGTCAAGATAGATATAATCAATGTATGTAACAATAAATTTGAGTATAATTGAGTAGCTACCTATGGGGATGGGGCATGATGTCCATCACGACACCTAAGTAGGAAGGTTATATGCATGAGGTATCTCATGGCATAAAAAATGGGTGTGTGTAAAAAAAAAGATAAGTGTCATGGCCATGATGAATATAATAAAAAATACATACAAAACACATGAGGTATGAAAAAGAGACCAAGGGGTTACAATACAAGGGACATGGGCATATGTCACTAAATCTGAGAAAATAAAACATACAAGGACATGCTCAAATGTTTGCATACACAATCAAGAAATCACACACAAGGGACATGGAAACATGTCCAAGGCATAATGGTGTAGAGCCAAATAATAATGGCATATTCAAATACCCTTGAATAGAAGAAGTGTAGAAATACAATCAAATATAAACTATTATGGAGGCTTATTTGAAATCTTAACATTTGATTTTGATCCATTGGGATATTTTAGTTTTCCCATTGATAAAATATTAACCTCTCTTTATTTTAGTATGCGTCACAAATTTTTGAATGTTGGACACTTCTTAAACAAGATAGCTTCATGTAATGCTGGTAAAAGACTTTGTTGGAAGATGTCCTGAAGCTCTTTGTCCACTATGGGGCTAGTCAATGTAGTTAATATAGTCTCGTATCATAAGACATATTTTGAAATAGGTTCATTTGAATTTTGTTTCAAATATGCAACTTGGCATATGAAATTTTATCATTGATATTGATGGAGAAGTGTGCTAAAAACATGTTTGTTAGAGCAGGGTTTTTTTCCCCTTATTTATTTATTATGAGATTTTTTACCTCACTTGGATTTTTCCTAATTTCATAGATAAGCTTGAAAAGGTGTACTTGGAGTTAAATTTTGACCAAATTAATAGGAAATAAGTCCCTTGATTGGCTATTTTGGGTGTGGGAGTTACTCTTCTATTATTGGCTCTCTGACCACCTTTCTTAGGTGAGTTACTTATGCACTCCTATTTGTACATCTCTCTTGATAAGTTATTTTTCTATGAAAGATAGGTTTTGACTCTTATCTTATTTATTCAATATTCTCATGTATGTGATTTCATTTTTTTATAGCTATTGTGTTGTGTACATGCTTGACTTGTGCCTATCACAAACCTATACATTCTCTTGATCTAGAGATCTTGGCATCCACTTTGATATGGTATCAGAGCCACTATGGTATTCGATTGTCTAGTTTTTTTATTTATATTAGTTTCATTTGAAATCATGTGATTTATTATTTGCAAATAAAATCTAATTTTTACAGTACATTTGTGGGGTTTTTCATCTTTGGCAGAGTTATTTTTTTTGCATAATTAGTTCATTGGTATCCATTACCACAGTTTCCATGGTTTCTTTAAGAATATGTGTTCTATGTGCCTTGGTGTATTTTAAAAAAACTTGTGTGCCTCCATAGAGCCTTGGGAATGGTCTCCTATGTTTGGTAAAAGCATGTGCTCAACCTCAGCTAGTTTTACATGTTCGACCCATGTTTAACATTATTAGTGGATTTTTTATTACTTTTTATAAAATAATATATCATGGTAAATATTTAAAAATAAGGTGTTATGCATTTTTTCACTTATTCACATTGTAATTTCTTCCTTGGATGCATTATCAACTGAGTTTGATGTCCTCTATTGTTTGCAAAATCTTGTCTTTTAACTCATTGCACTGATTGCTCAAGATGCATTATCAACTGATTGACATATTTTGAGCATGCATTTGCAAATTTTTTTTCTGGGGGGGTCATAATTTCATATTTCAAAGGGGGGGTTTACTATGCTTTTTTGGGTCACTCTTTGCATTCTACTTGCACTTTCATTTTTGAAACAACTTCAACTTGCACTACTACTACAACTCATTTCTATACTAATGAATTCAACATCAATAAACCCACTAACTCCCTTTAATTATCACGAATGGAAAATCAAGATGACAATAATTCTAAGGAGTAAGGGTTTGTATAGGATAACCATGGCTGATGAAACTAAACCTAACATAGATGCAAAGATAGTTAATTGGTATAACCATAGTGATGAATCCTATGGGCTATTATGTCTTTTTGTAGCACTTGATCTCTCGCATCACTTGCAACTTTGATGTGATGAGAGGTCAAGAGATTGAGAATGAAATCATTAGCCTAAGTCCTTGTAAATTTGACACCCTTCAATATTTATTCACTAAGTTTAATTCCTTGAGATTGTAGTTGAAAGAATGTGGGATAAAGAAAGAAGATGACCAATTTATTTTGTCTCTACTTTTCATGCCACTAAAAGTTATTTGGGAAATGTATGGAAAATACCCTCTTTACATGCTTTCATTACTAACTTAATCAGAGAGAAAGACAAGTTGATCCATATGGGCACATTGAAGTCCGCAAAACCTCAAACCCTAATTATTGAGAATGGAAAAGAAAAGATTTCAAACAAAGAGAAGACTAATAATAAGGATCAAGAGAAGAAGAAAGAATTAACCTCTACCAAAACCAAAACTAAAGCCTCCTCTTCCAATGACAAACCTAAGAAAGAGAAGGTTAAGTGTGCCTACTATAATAAAAATGGGCATGATGAAAACAAGTGCATGAATAAGCAAATAGATCACCTAACTCATCTCCTAGAGAAGAACAATATAAGTGTTCTTGAGTCCATCAAGCAAAATTCATCCACCTAAGATTATACTAAGGCAAAGGGCAAGGAGAAAGAGAAAGAAAAGGGAAACACTGTTTTAGTAGTTGTAGCTTCAAAATCTTCATGTGTTATTAACTCAGGTGCTTCTCATCACATGGCCTCTTTAATAGTTGATTTTTCTTCCTTAGAGCCTTCTAGCATGTCTTTTGTTAGTTTGGGTGATGACACTTCTATACTAGTTGAAGGGAGAGGATCTTTTGAAATGGAAGGATGAATATTAAATAATTTTCTAAGTGTCCCTTCTCTTTCAACCAATCTCCTATCAGTGTATCAAATCACTCATATCAATAAGGGCATGAGGGTTAAGTTTTTACTAGATTTAACTATCATCAGGGAGTTGCATAGCGATTCTATAGTGGGAGTGGGCAAGATAGATCACCAAGCCAAGTTATACACCTCACATTTTTCATCTGATTATTATTTTACTGCATTGCTGACTCATTTATATGGAGTTAAAAAATAATGGCATGAGTGGTTTGGCCACCTTAACTACCACTACCTTGAATAACTTAGAAAAAATGACATGGTCATAGGCTTGCCTCAAGTCCAATTATCTAAGGGACTTTGTGAGGATTGATCTCTTGGAAAGCATGCCAAATAAAAAATTGACAAAGGAAAAGTTTGGAAGGCTTCACAAGAATTAGAGGTAGTACACAGTGGTGTATCTAGGCTTTTTCATAGTCTATCTTTTATAATGCATAAGTACATTCTGATTTTCATTGATGATTTATTGAGATATACATGGGTATAATTTCTTGAGCAAAAGTCTAAACTATTTGAATATTTTCAAGACTTCAAGGAACTTGTTAAGAAATAATCTGAGAAATCTATCAAGGTTATTTGAACTGATAATGAAGGTGAATATGTCAGTAATAGATTTGAGTAGTTTTACACCATAGACGTGATTGATTTACAATGGATAGTTATTTACAATACTTCATATAATAGAGTTGTAGAATGAAAGAATAGATCCTTAAAAGAGATGGACATCTATATGATTCACTCTAAGTTCTTAGCACCTTAGTATTACACTGAATCCATTAATCATTATTGTTATTTTTAGAATAGGGTTCCTCACAAGCTTTGAAAGACATAACACCCTTTGAAGCTTGGCATGGAAGGAAACTTGAAGTTGAGAACTTTAGGGTTTTTAGATCTCTAACTATGACACATATACCAAAGAATATCCATAAATCTATGGAATATCAGTCCAAGCCTTGCATATTTATAGGTTATCTAGAAGGTGTCAAGGGGTATTGCCTTTTACATACAACCATACAATAGTTGTTCATAGAGAGAAGTGTTCACTTTCAAGAGAGTCCCATGTAATAAAGAATTGACACTTCTTCTCTTTCATTAAATTCACTTAGACTTGATGATTCTTATTCTAACTCAGATCATCTAGAGTAGGCTCTTGAGATAAGGTCTTCTTCTTCTTCCAGTTTTGAAAGTGAGGGAAATGATGGGGAATATTTTACATCCACCTCTAGTCTTGTTTTAGAGGATGAGGATTTAGTACCTAACTGACCCACATCTAGGCCCCTTTGGGATAGGTAGACACTTCAAAGTGTAGGCACTTGGGTAGGGGATCTAAAAGATAATAGATGTACTTAGGGAGATTATCATAGTGGTCCACATGCTTTATTTACTTTAATTTCAGATCCATAAACATTTCAAGAGGCTTCAAGCATCACTAAGTGGGATAGTTCTATGTAGGAATAATATTATTCCTTAATCAAAAATCACACTTGGGGTTTGATTTCACTTACTAAGGGAAGGAAGATGGTTCAATGTAGGAGGATATACTATGCCAAGTTCTTAGTAGATGGGTCAGTCGATAAGTATAAGGTGTGATTGATCATTAAGGGATTTTCATAGGTAGCCAACATTGAATAATCAAAAACCTTTGCACCTATTTCAAATATAAATTCAATCTAACTTACACTAACTATAACTATATCACATGGTTGGGATGTGCACTAGATGGATGTGAAGAGTACCTTTCTTCATGGAAACCTTGAGGATGAGATCTATATGGAGTAGGCACCTATATATGATCAAGATTCATCTATAGTTTTTAGACTTAGGAAATCCATCTATGGCCTCAAATAGGCCCTTCAGGCTTGGTACACTAAGCTAGATTGCTTCCTCCTTACTTCAAGTTTCACCAGGTGTCTTTCAGACCTGAATGTTTAGTTTTTATGGTAGGATGATTATTTACTAATATTGGTCCTTTATGCTGATGATCTTTTCATCATCAAGAGATCCTCATCACCTATTGAAATAGTGAAGATAACTCTACAAGATAGATTTGATATGAAAAAACTTATGTCTTCTACATTACTTCCTTGGTATTGAGATTTCATAGTTCAATTTAGGGATTTCACTTACACAACCCAAGTATGCTCTCGATATTTTGAATTAATTTCACATGGCTGATTTTAAGCCATATCCGACTCCATTTCTATTAGGATTCAAACTTGAGGCTGAGTGTTTTACACCTTTGGTTGATGCCACTTAGTATTGATGGCTTGTTGATAGCCTCATTTATATGACTCATATCAGGCCTAATATTTCATATGAAGTAGGCATTATTTCATGATTCATGTAGGAGCCCCATGAGATACACTGAAAAATAGCCAAGTGGATAATCCACTACATTTAGGGCTCTTATAGATTTAGGATCATTATATATTTGGTACAAAGGTTGACTTGGTTGGTTTTACATATTCAGATATGGTTGGAAAACTCATAATCATAAGTCTACTTTAGCTTAAAACTTTTATTTGGTTTTTGGTCCTATCAATTGGCATAACAAGAAGAATAATGTTATTGCTATATCATCTATAGAGGTAGAGTATAGGGGAGATATTAATGCAATTATTTATGCTATTTAGCTTCAAAAAATTCTATCCAAGTTTGGAATTCCTTTCAAGTAGCCCATCATCATCTATTGTGATAACTAGAGTACCATTCAAATATGCAGGAATCCAGTTCAACACCAGTAGACCAAACATATTAAGATTCACATGCATTTTATTTGGGAGCTTATTCATGGTCAAGTCACTAACTTGAGATTTTACCAGTCTTTAGAGTAGGTTGAAAATATCTTTACCAAACCCTTCATTGAGAGCAAGTTCATTCATCTACAAGCTCTTCTTTAGGTGCAGTCTACATTTGCAACAACATCATCTTGGGGGAGGGAGTTATAGCCTCTTCACTTATTCTATGTCTCTCTTTTATAGGGGAGTTTTTATTATGGGTTTTCTCCTTTTATCTAATTTATGGGAGATTGCTTTGTATTGGGTACCTAATTAGGCCTTGTTGTTGGGACCCATTTTTTTACACTACCCACCTAAGTTGTGCTTATGAGGGGGTGTTAGAGTATGGGTTTTATTTTTTATTATATTTATTTATCATTGGATTTTTTCCCTCACTTGGAGTTTTCCTACTTTCATGGATAAGATTGCTTAGGTGTACTTAGAGTTACATTTTGACTAGATGAATAGGAAGTAACTCCCTTGACCAGCTATTTCAAGTATGGGAGTTACTCTTCTATTATTAGCTCTCTGACCACATTTATTGGGGGAGTTACTCATGTAATCATATTTGTGTGATATAGGAATTTGACTCAAGAGAGGATGGTTAGTATGGTGTTAGTTCCAAAATGAAATAAACACACTAATAACATAACATCTCTAGGCCTAAACACTAAGGAGAGCTTAGTTAACAATCATGAATGAAACACACAACTAAAATGCAAAAGAAAACTCTTTTACCTTCCTTGTATGGTCCAAAATTCTTGTTTTGGTTGCTTTCTCAACTTGTGCTCATGAAGTCCTTGGCAATGGAAGCTTGACAACCTCCATCTCTCCTTGGTACCTTTGGCTTGTGGCATGGCTTGGCTTGGAATCAATTTGGAATTATAACACGAGTTGCTTGAACATTTTTGGAATCAATCTTGCATTATAAATTTTCACTAAATATGTTTTTTTATTATTTGAGCATAATAAATTTGCACCAAAATAGCTTTGACATGATGTTGTGAGGTCTCCTATTTATAAATTTTTGGATTTGATAAGAATCAACCTCAACTATCCATCTCAAGATTGAGATATGTGGTTGAGGATTAATTTAATTTTTGGAATTAAGTTTTTAATTATCCTCATTATGGCATTGTAAGAAGGGGAAATTAAGTGGCATGGAGGGCATCATGGAAGGCATTGATGAGGTATGGAGGGCATGAATCTTAATATTTATAGTATTTATGGCGTAGGGATGTCTTCCCAAGAAATGAGGTCACTTAATGATGTAGACATTCAATATTTATTTCCAAAAATAAGTATTCAAAAACTGTCCATGGAATTATTGATTAGGCCTTAATTTGGAATAATTAGCCCTTAAACATGATTAAGCGCATTTTGCACAAATTACCCAAATTGATCAGAATGCCTTGTTATTAGTCCTAAATTTGATTGGATTTGAACGAGAAGTCCACGTTAGATGCGTATTCCCATTTAGAATGTTTCCAATAAAAAATAACAAAGGTACAAGTCTTGTGCAATAGTTTTGATAAGAAAGAGTAGTCTAGAGCATGCAGGTGTAAATTTGGCATTTTGAATCAAACTAAACTGATCAAATTTAGCTAGCCCATAAATTTTATTTCCCCATTTAGGGATACCCAGGATAAAATTGACACTTGAATATATCAATTTTACATCATTTTGCATGTTTTAGTGCTTTTAGGCCAAATTATGCATTTTAGGTGGAAATTGGCCAAAACCCTAGTTGGAGGTTATCGATGGCTACTTTTAGGTGTCTACAATTTGTACATCTCTCTTTGTGAGCTATTGTTCTTAGAAGATTGGTTTTGTCTCTTATCTTGTATATGAAATATTCTCATGTATGTGATTTCATTTAATTGTAGTTATTGTGTTGTGTACATGATTAACTCGTTCATATCATAAATCTGTGTATTTGATTGATCAAAAGATCTTGGCATCCACTCTGATAATGTCTACTCAAGGATTGAATGCTATGATAGATTGATTTGGTAAGTCATAAAACCATAATAAGGCATAATCATTTAAACTACATGGAAACAAGTTTATGAGAAGCCAATCATTGGACACATAGTCTAAACATGCTACATGAAAAACTTGGAGATGGTACTCTGGGTCACCCTTACCATCATGTAATGTAAGTTTAGGTGGCATGAATTTGGATGTCAAGGGAATTATCGTTATGTGATGTACAAAAGGTTTATGTAAGAGAATATTAGAATCCAGGGCATGTGATAATCTAGTGGTTCCCCTCTCAATATGTAACACCTTGGCCTATAAGGTCTGAACCTCATGCATAAGGGATTGTACATCTAGAGTGGAGAAACTAGCCATAAGAAGTGTAGTTTTCACTGAAGGCTATTGTATTATAATTGTAGGTTGTGTTAGATGGGTTGGCCCCACTGTAGGTGTAACATGTTATTAGCTAGGGGAGTTGAAGATGATCATTATTTGTTTTTTGGAGTTCTTGAATAATAGTGACGAGGTGATCTTGCATATTTGAATGTTTTGACACAAAATATTACAATTATTTATTATCTATCTCCTCAAATTAGATGTTGAATTTTGCCACTATAGTTTAAGAAGTATGAAAATAAGTTTTTGTATATTTTGAATGTTTAAATAATTTTAATCTAAGAAAGATTGTAAAAAATAAACATTGAAATAAATATGAAATTTTAGAACTAAAATATGGGCATAGACACAAAAAGGATACAAACCTTAAGAGCATCCTAGGGTTAGGGTTTGAGTAATGTTTGAAGTAAGTTGGGTTTACCAAATATTTTAAACTTTTAGGGTTTAGCTTATGTAAATATTATGTTTGATTAAAGGGATGAGTAAAATAAATCAAGGAAATAATGTGCATAAAATAATGAGGGTTTAGGACTGCATTTGAGCTAACTAGGGATACTTGTGACCTGTATAAAGGTTGGATAAGTGTGATAATAGGCTATATGATATGTCTAGAGATAAGCTAAGGATAGGTAGTCTCAAGTAGCACTATTATCACTCAAATACCACTTTAGGTGATTACATGTGCACACATTTTTTTGAGTTTGAATGTGTATTTTGCATTTGATTTGCATTTAGTGGTTAGAGGGCTAAAAGTTATTATTTATACTATTCTGATGCTTGTGTAGGTGATAAAAGATGTCTAGGCTGGCCCTAAGAGGTTATAGTTTTGAAATATATCCATTTGGGAAAAAATATGTAAAGGACATTAGTGCCATTTTTGGGACACTAACGAAGGGCCAAGATCATGGAATAAGGGTTTGGGACTAATTTAGGGTCTAACTAGGGATGGCTGTGGCCTACACGAAGGCTAGATAGGTGTGATAATAGGCTCTAGGATAGGTCTAGTGATAATCTAGGGATAAGTAGTCTCAAGTAGCACTTAGCATTTAAATACCAATTTTGGGTGATTACATTTGCTGCCCTTTATTCTATAAATGCAACAAAGTGAAATGACTTAGGATAAAGGAAAAAGAAGCATACCTAAACTTACTTAAGAGGTGAATCCCATGAAATTGGGTCTGAGTATGTGAAGCAATGCATACACCTAGTGACAACATATGTCTGTGCATGTATATAGTGATCAATCACTAAATAACTTAGACTAAGTGGATGGTTTGCTTGATTCTCATGTGTGGGTGTCTCAAGAACTTAATCCAATTTTGAATCCATAATTACCCACCCATACTTGGTGGATCATGACCTATGAATAATTTGGATTGGACTAATGGTGTGTCTAACCCTCTCATATAGGTGGCTCAAGAATGCAATTAGGCTATGACTCCATCATTTCCCACCCATGTATAGTATATGCATCTGAAACTAAACTAAATGAAGTAATTGTAAATTTATAACTAGGTATATCTAACTGAGTATGTCAGCTATACGACTACTCAAGTACATTAGGTGGCTCCAAGTCACTCCAGAATGCCAACCACTACAGATGGAGTAAGGCATGAAACTAGTCTACAACATAGAATATGAAGTCTGGTGTATTAAGTGTAGAGAATAACATGAAATTTTTCATTCCATCTGATCAACTAGTGTGTAAGTGAGCATACAAAAATAATGTGTCGTGCATATGCCCCCAGATTTGATAGTTGAGCATATGGTTTTTGGACTGAGTTGTAATAATCTATATTTGGGTATCTAAACTAAATATGGAAATGGTCATGTCATGCATGATGCCCTTAATCTAAGCAAATTGATATGAATTTAAGTTAAGATAGTATGAATCTAAACAAAACTGATTATAAATGATAAATTTTTAATTAAATATATGCAAACTTGCATGTATATGCTATACTTTTTTGGCTAATTTGGGTTTTTCTAAATCTAAGGCTACTAGATAGTAGTGCCATTTTTAGAAATGTGGCACTAACATCCAAATTTTGGAACTAGTGTCCTTCTGGTCTAATTTCTGTACAACTATACTACTTTTTGGGTCACTATTTTTTTGAGTTTTATTTTTTGTAATTTAAGCGTGTGTGCTAAAAAAGGTACCATGAGTGCAATATAGGAGCCTGGTCTCTATGACAAACCCTTTGTGAATGCCTCCTATTTTGAGGGGAGTTATTGAAATTGTGGAAAAACTTCCCTCAAAATAAAAAAATCTACAAAATGTGTGTTAGCTAAGGCATATATGATAACTATGTAATAATCCAATATAATGTAAGATAATATGAGCATAGTTTGTAATATAAGATGTATGTCATGTTTAACATTTACAAGGGTGTCCACATAGATATAACAATGGATGTAGAAAAAAAATTGAGTAATAATTGGGTAGCTACCTAGGGGGATGGGGCATGATGTCCATCACAACACCCAAATAAGAAGGGTATATGAATGAGGTCCCTCATGGTATCTAAAATTGGAGTGTGTAACAAGCAAATACAGGTGTCATTTCCATGACACATACAATAAATCATATCAACAAAATACATGAGGAATGTAAAGTAGGCCAAGGGGACACAATATAAGGGACATGGGCACATGTCACTAAATATGACAAAGTGATAAGACATACAAGGACATGTTCAAATGTCCACATATGCAAGTAACAAGCAAGTTGGCATAGATCCACATAGAAGGACATGTTTAAATATATACATACATAATTATGAAGGCACACATATGGACATGGACACATTTACAAATCATAATACTATGAATAGAAGTGGTGTAGAGACAAAGAACAATGTCATATTTAAATGCCCTTGAATATAAAAAACATAGAGACATAATCATATTTAAACTATGAAATTTATAAATGAAAGTATGCATGAATATGCAATACAAATTTGTATAAGAGTGAGGATGTGCATATGTTGAGTCTAAACTAAGAGTAACTAGTAAAAAATTTGAGTAAGAGTAGCATGTTAAATATCAAAATATAACAATGCTAAATCTGGGATGTAGAATATAGAAAGCTAGAACCTGGGAATCAAAACTATGTATAGGGTGCCCCCAAGTGGGTGAATGTGTCAAGTGAAGACCCATGTATCAGTTTAAATTCCCCCAATGGGTAGATAATATCAATTTTGGATCAGTGTAGTGGACCTGAGTCCTATAACAATCTACAAGCACTTGATAAAAACAAGTGAAACATGTATGTATGATAAAATTGATTATACTAAGATAGTTATCATATGTAGTGTCTATCAAATATAATAAATGTAAACATAAAAATGCATATAATCTATAATTTTGTGTTTTATATGTTATTATTTTAATGTTTTTGTTTTTTTGAATATCATAAGGTTTTTATGGATATAAGCTATGTACAAGTAACATAAAAATGACACTATATACAAAGAGTGAGAAATAAGGAAAGTATGTACAATAAGGGAGGAACAATACTAACTGATGAGTCTCATGGGAGTCTCACTATCAATGTGGCCTATGTAAAATATAGGAATGGTAATCTATCATGCAATGTGATTGCTATGCTGGAGTTGAATGGTGTTATAGTAGGAATCTGAGTATTGTTCATCATCAGAATCATAATAACATGGAATGCTATAGGGATTTGTCTCATAATGTGGAATTGACCTTACAAAATTTTGGTTTGGCATATTGATTGTAATTTTTCACTTTTAAAATTTTATTATTATAGGCATATGGTGCTTTGGAAGCTTTTTTTCTAGAAAGCCTCTTTTGAGAATGTTTGTTGGCTTAGCATGATTTTGACTTTATAATTGAAGTTCTTACCCTTTTTACAATATGTCCTAACTATTTTGAATTTTTGCCTTGATAAACTATATTTATGAATGATTTTCATTAGGATTTTCAATAAATCCTAAACCTTGTTGACCAACATTATCAACTGCTAGAATAGGAGAAGTGATGCCTTGGGCCTACTTGTCCAAACCTTGACCATGATAATCAAACTATTGTAGATATTTTTGACCAAACCCATACTAATTTAAAAGTTGAGCCTCATTTTGGATAGGCATGTTTTCATCTTTTACTTACTTTAGATATGATTTTTATACTATTTCTTACCATCATTGTGTTATGCGAACGTTTTATTGTTTTGAGTTATGCTTTGGTAATCATTTTTGTATTATTTTTGAATTTGACCCTTTTGGAATTTGTAGATGTGCCATTATTTTTTGTTTGGATTATATGTCACTATTTGAGTCATATTTATCCATTATATTTTATATTTTTCTTTTAAATTCTAAACATGAATTAGTGTGGTGTGCATGCATTCTATGATATGCACAATAATAACTAGATCTCCTCACTAGGTGTAGAGGAGGTAGGTTGATAAAATAAACTTTAATAATTTCACTTATTATCTCACTTGAAATCTTATTGGAATATTATAATGCTTTTTAATCAATCATAATAGATTTATTGTTTTGTGTTTTATGATTTGGCTATGAAAGATTGCTAGGCATAACTTTGCTAGGTGTAGATGCATATACATGTTTTACACTAGCATATTTTGAATACTATGTTTGTGGAATGTGATTTGCCAATAATGTGACCTTTTCACTAAATAAATGAGTTTTATTATCTAAATATGATATTAGCTTGTTCATATTGATAATTTAATCCCTTAAAGTCTCACAAGTGCAAACCCTAGTTTTTCCCTATACGGGAGAGGTGTAGATAGTCTAAGTATGGGCATTAGTAACAATAATATATGATAATTAATTTCATGGAGTGATATCATGGACCCAATTAGAGGGAAAGTAGCTGTCACCCTCATGGATATGAGGGTGAGAAGGATATTCTTTCCTGTGCATAAGATAAGACATTGAAACTTGAAATATAGTTGTTAGCTTACATAACAAATCCTCTATGTATGTGAGGATTTGTTTCTTAATTAAATTATACATAAGATAATAATAACATGTTATAGATAGAATGAAATATGACATACATTGAAATTGATATAAATCATCATCTATACATGTGTTTATGTCTTTTTTGAGTTCATTCTAAATTAGAGGAAACAAACATGTAAATGAAAGTATTAAAATTTGCAATAAAAAGTGATGCACTTCTTCTATCATTATTATCATGATTATATTAAATAAAATTATAAAATGCATGGATCTAAAATCTAAATGTTGGAAATGTAAGCCTTAGGGTTATCTAGGGTTAGGTTTTGTGCAATATTCAAAGTAAGTCAGATTCACCAAATGTTTTAACCTTTTAGGACCTAAAAAGTGTAAATCCTATAATGTTAAAGAAAAGAGTAGACTAAATTAGGGTAAAAATATGTAATAAATACAACCATTGATTTGTTACAAAATTGAATAGCTTTGAATTTTCTAAAAATATCAATAAATAGTGCAATTAAGAACTTAGTTGGAAAAAAACTAAGATGGGTGATCGAGGTGCTAAAAACTAAGGTGAAAGCTAGTCTATGTAATGGACCACTACACCAAAACCTTGAGGCATTAGTGAAGTCTTCCCACCAGGACCATAACATCCCACTACGCTTTCGAAGCCCAGACTCTAGGCTAGATTTGTGCATGTACCACCAGGATTCCCTACATGTACGAGCCCCAAACGAACACTACCATGCCGACGTAGCCACCTGCTCTAGGACTTGAACTCAGGTGGAGTCTCTGATACCACATGTATCAAACCAATACACCAAAACCTCAAGGTGTTAGTGAAGTCCGCTCACCAGGACCATAACAGTCTAAGTGTCATAAACTAGATTATGATTCTAAAACACCTCTTGGACAATAAAACCATAATTGGATAGTAGTGTCATTATTAGAAATGTGGTGTAGTGTCTTGTTATTGATGGTAGTGTCTTTTATGTAGGACTATCTTGAGCTTCTTAATACACCTTTGTCTAGATCATTGAAGTTTGTTCCTACATGCATGAGTCTTGAAACCCTATATTTTGCCTATGATGATTGATTTAGTGAGAAAAACCTAATATTTCATGTAGATAAGGTATCCATTTGACATGAGCTGAAAGTGTGTTTGTTATTAGGCTAGGCTAGACATCTTAACACCCCTCTATGAAGAGTGTTGCCTACATACCGATACTCTAATGAGGGATCAAGACCAATTTAGTTTTCCCCACCTAAGTGTTGGTGAAAATGTAATTAAAACTAGTGTGATAGTGCCCTTGAGTTCCTTGAATATGATTGAGATTGGAAATATGGGTAATCTGAGCTTAGGACTATTGTAGATGGTAATATGTAGAAGTAGGGAAAAATAGGGATTGATAACCTTAATTGTACACAACTTGTTCTAAGTTTTAATATGTATTTTGCATATGATTTCCTATTGGACGTAGAGTGGAGATTACTAAAATCATGAAGTATATAAGATAAACATATGTGCAAAGTGTTTAATTTTATATTTTGTGTAGTTTTTTTACTTATTCAGCCTTGAAAGTCTAATAAGATAATTGGATATTTGTCCTTGAAAGCCCTATTATGGTTTTACCTTGTTATCTTTTATGTATCGTGTATGCACAATCAAGTACTCTATTTTTATTTATTTTATAATCTGATGTAATATGAATTATGATCATATTCTATAATATAGATGTTGCAACCTACTTTTCAATCTAATTCATGAGGTTGTATGTGGTATATACAATTTTTTGTCTCTTTTTCACCTATTATGCTCTCCACTGTGCAAGTTATCCCTATAGTTAACATGTTCTGGTAGAACTCTAGGAACCTTTACTAACATTTCCATTCAATGGTTAGAGGGATAAAAGTCATGTATTTATACTATTATGATATTTATACAAGTGATAAAATATGTCTAGGTTGATCCTAGGAGGTTCTAATTTTTAAAAGATATATGTTTGGGAAATAAATAAGTAAAAGAAATTAACACCATTTTTGGGATATTAATAGCATGTGATGCTAGTGTCCTTATTATGGTACTAGTGTCTAGCTAGAAAAACACTAGGCATGAAGGGCCAAGATCAAGAAATGAGGGTATAGGACTACTCTAGGGATAACTAGGGATGTTGTGGCCCACACAAAGGCTATATAAGTGTGATAATAGGCTCTAGGATAGTTTTAGGGCTAATCTAGGAAGAAACAATCTCAAGTAACACTCTTAGCACTCAAATACCACGTTTGGGTGATTACAGTTTTGATAGAGCTTTACCACTACTATGAAGTAGGGATTTTACCTTGTTACTTTATTTTAAATCATTCATTTATAATTGACTACACTATTTACTTGACTATATACATTGTGATTTTTTTTGAATAATGTATGCCTACGATTGTGTTTATTTGGTTATTAATTTAATGAAGTATATATATGTGTACATCACTTATTTATTAATAAAATATAAAACATATCATATTTACATTGTTGAGATTTGAGAAATTCAATTTCAAGATAATCTTAATGCAGTGTATTGAGCATGATTTATTATCAATTATATTATGGATAATGAATCTCACCATTAATCATTATGTTAAATGTTTATTCTTGTGAAATTGTCAACTTCAGATTATGGTTTAGCACATGAAAATTCATGGTTTTAACATGTTTGAGTGAGTAATATAGAAGGTATAGCTATATCTCTTATTTATAGAATGATGTTATTAGTTTTTTTACCTCCTCCTTTAAAATGTTGATTATACATTCATTGTGTTCTTAAGGGATGCATCATATTATTTCATTTATGGTTTTCTTTACTTTAGTACATGGTTGTATATAATATGTTATGTGGCTGTAACTTATTAGAAGTAGTCAATTTGGTAAAGTGGCTAGTGACTGTAGCATTTAATTTTGAATATGAATGTGTCTTAATACTATAGATTACTATGGAAAAAGGATTTAGAAGGCTGTAATTATTTGTAGATCCATAAGGGAATTTTTTACAAGCTTCTAATTCATATTTAGTTTATTTAACTCCTTTTGATGTGATTTGTAAAATAAATTGAAAGTGTATGAGAATATTCAATTTTTTAACTCATTTAAGTGATTATGTAGTTGTCTCTATTTAGAGGCCACCCATCAACTATTAGCTATTAATGACATATTAACTCATGGTGTGATCTTTTATTAATTGAGATTATTTAAACATGTTTTTTTATTTACAAATAATTCCTACTATTTTTAAATTACCATGATGGTTAAAAATGAATTATGACATATTACATTCGAATGTCATTTTATTAGTTGTTATCAAGTAATAATTGGATAAGTATTTTTGTTGACAACTTACCTTGTTAGTTATTAAATTGATTTATTACTTTATAATACAAATCAAAAAACTTTTTTTGTCTACTTTCAAGTTGATTTAATAGTAAATGGGAATCTAGGTGTTTTATCAATCTATACTTATGGCAAAATATTCTGACATAGATAGATGGGAATAAGTAGATTCTTTGTTTCCTTAAAATGGTAATGAGATGATATTAAGATATTATATATTAATATCATTTATCCATTGTTATTAAAATTTATTAGAATACTTCAATTGTTCATAATGGATATCTATTGAATTTTTGGATAAATAGGTGTAACTTATTAAATCAAGTGACAAGTGTTTGTATGCATGTTATAAAGTATCCACATGATTATATAGTGGCATATGAGTATGGTAGTACAAACCTATTTTGAGTGTAATGGTAACCATGTGCAAACTAATTAACTCTTACATTTTTGGTACTATGAGATGAGTTATGAATAATTTAATAACTTGAATCACATCTTATTATAATTAACAATTTTTATAACTTTAAATTTCTTAAAAATTTGAATAAAGTTATTAATTTGATTGTGTATTATAATGAATAATAATATTTAGGTTGAAACTTAAAGAAGAAATCATTTGGAACAAAACAATGAGAATCAAGATCTTCCTAAGATTCTTGGGTACATAAATGAACATAGGGAAGAATCATTTAAAGGGATCTCCATAAGAATTTAAGTGTCTTCTGTATGGGATGATGCTAACATGGAGTTAAAAATGTTTAAAATTATGTTTATTTTGTGATTCAAGAATTAAGTATGACTAAATATTATTACTATCAGTGTTTGGATTCTTTACTAGCTCATATGCTATGAGAATGCCAATCTTACATTTGAATACAACATATGCTCCTTGATGCAGTAGTCGTTGAAAGCTTTTCATTTTTATTTCATTCACTCTCCTTAATATTATAGTTTATATACATGCCTTAGGCCTTTAGTTCACTTGAATATCTTATTATAATCATTTATAAACATAAATGTAATTTTTATTCTCACAAAGATGGTTCTCTTATTTATATTAACCCTTACCATAACATAATTAAGGAGTTATTTGAAAATGTGATTTATATGGGATTATAAACACTCTATATGGTTATGCCCTATCATTAAAATAAAGGTTGTGAAGTATGGTGTCCATTATGGAAACTCTTTTTAGAATGTGAAAAAATGCACTTATACCTATAACATCTTTTCCTTGATGGATGTGTTTTATCAGACAATTTTGCAATAATATTTCTAATTAGTTGACAAATTGTTAGAATCAATTTTCATAACCATGTAAATCAATGTTTTTGTTGGGTTGAATTTTTGGGGTTATGACACGATGATGAGGAATACAGAGTTGTATGAGTCCATGAGATGGAACTTCTTGATGAAAAATATCTCAATACGCTAGATCACATGAAGGCATACAAAAATAGGCTATATAGAAGCTACAACAAGTGAATAAAATCTAGAGAATTTATAATTGGTGATTTTGTCTTGAAAGAAAACCAAATGGACACCAGTGAAGATTAAGAAAAGAAAGGCATGTTTGGGCCTAACTGGATAGGTCCCTATGTTGTTATTGCTAAATTTAGATCAGGAGCATATAAGTTGGCTATAAAATATGGATAAAATCTTGATGAACCCATGAAAATCATTAATCTCAAATGATTCCATACTTGAAAGTTTTAATGCTTTCAAAAACTTCATAAAAATTGAAAAAAAATTACAAAAAAATCAAAAGAAAAGAGAAAGATAAAAAATATTCCAAAGGTGAAAACCATTCTTATGGCATCTTGGGATATTACCATGATGAAAACTAGTTTCTAGAGTCATGCATAAATATGTTTTCTAAAAGTATCCTACACATGGGGGAAGTCCCATTTCTCTATCCCACCACCTTAATATAGTCATCAATTGATCTTCATTTTAGTTTTAACCTTAATTTATCAATCCACCCTAATGTCATAAAAGCCTAGCATCACCACACTAATCAATTAAACACCATCATGACCTCATTTAAACCCACTAACATCACCCCATGATTAATTAATTAATTATTAATTAGTTAATTAATTACTAATTAAATCTATTCCCATAAATAATTAATAAAATAAATAAATAATGCTAATTAACTTCACCCATCCTCTACTCCACTTCATCAAATGCCATCTTTCATCAACTACCCATTGAAAATGGAAACTCATCCAAGCCAATCCCAATCAAAAAATTAAATCAATATCCAAATGGAAATAAATCAATTAACTCCCCCATTACTATATCTCCAAAAAGGAAATAATTCAGTTAACTTTTCTACAAAGAGGAAACAAATCAGCTAACTCATTCATCAGTCTTGCACAAAATGGAAGCAACCCAATCAACCATGTCTCTAAATGAAAACTAATTAGTTAACTGATTGATCAAATCTCATCTAAGTTTGAAGTTTCCAATATGATCAAATTATCTCAAGTGTCTATCCTCCCATTTGAATATATATAAATCCACCCTTGCATCTTTCACTTGGATTAGCTAATCAGATCATGAATCATACAATCAAATAATATAAGTACATAGTTTTGACATGCTACCAAAATATTACAAGATTATTGAGAAAATCCACATCAACTAAGGATATCTTTTCTCACTTGGTAGGTGAAGGTAATTTTTCATTTTATATTTCATTTTTATCAATTAGAGTTTGCATTTTTTATTAAGGTTAAAGTGGGGTTATTTTTTGAACTAGGGTCCCCAAACCGTAGGAAAAGATCTAGTACAAAAGAGATAAAAGGCTAACCAAGTCAAATAGAGAAATAAGGACAATAGAGACCAAAACTAAGTACAAAATAACCCTAAAACATCCCAATAAGTACCTAAGAACTATACTACTTTAGACTTACAAATACATCTTCCCAACATGCCTTCATTTTCTTGAGATTCATATCTATCTGCATCAATAAAATTTCATAATCTATATTATGTTGGAAACTATTTCTTTTTCCATTTTTTCCCTTACCTTTTCCAACATAGATGGGATCAAACAATTCTCTAAAGTGAGCCCTAAGCTTTTCCATGTTTGGAATACCTTCATTCATTGTTGCCTTACTATAATTGACTAAGAAACTTATCTTGTTTTATAAATTATCATTAGCATGCTCAAGTAAGTCCAATTTGAAGTTTAGCCACTAAATCTAGATGTACTCCTCTCTATGTAAAAAGGTTTAGACAACTTATCATTATCTTGCTAAATAACATTCAACTTACTCTTTAGGATTGTCACTTTCTACATGAACCACCTCATAAGATCTTTCTGAAGGTTGAGTTATTCTATAATTTTAGATTCATTTTCCTTTCCTTTGAGAAAAGTGATGAGATGATTGAAATCCTCATTGTTGTACTTTTGAGCCTAAGATGTCTCCTCTTTCTCCACCATAGCAGTCTCCTTCTCTTTCTTTTTATCAAACCTTGTCTGTGCCTTATCCTGCTCTCTATTCTTCTCTCCCTCATTACCAATTTCTTCCAATTATACACTATCTCTATCCATGTCAATGACTTTCTCCCACCTCTCTTGATTTGTACTTCCTATAGCCTCTTATGCCCCTATTTCCATTGATTTTATTTGTTATTGTAAATGGTTTTAGAGGCACTTCTAAGGTGATTTTTGATATTATCCTATTATTTAGGGACTTATTTCCCTTTCTTTCCTACTTCCTTCTTGATAGAATTTTTATTGAATTTAGTAGACCTGCTCAGGCTCCTTGGATATTTAATCCAAAATTTCTTGATCTTCCTTATGTCCATCTGTCCCTCCTTTGGCTTCTTTTGCTATTTTTGAGGTACTTAAGGCATGATTTGGTTCGTACCTTTGAAATATTTTAAGATAAGGAATATTAACCCTTTGTGTCTCAGGGTAGAATTGTTCCCATTCTTGAGTTTTAGAATAGAGGTCTCCATGGATTTAAAAATAAAGAAAGGTAGGATAAAAGACATCCCATGTCTAAAGTAATTAAGCTTTATAAAAATAGACCATCTCACCATATTGTATCTACCCTCTTAAGCAATATACTAAATAAGATGAAAAACTACCTCAATAAACAACCTATGAAGGGATTCCCTATCGAATCCATTATGGATTTGCTCCAACTGCTCACCATCTTCTAGAAAAGCCTCTTTATCTAGATTGCATTATCTAGGAGTGTAGTATCTCTTGATCTCCTCAATTATAAGACCCATCACATGAGAAATAAGCTCATCTATGATGTTGAGCATGACCCATTGATGGTAATAGACCTTTCCTCCCAAGCATTAATGAACAAGATAGAGATATGTCTATTGAATCCTTTAATTCTTTTCATGAAACCCACAAAGCCCCCAACCTATAGGGCATTCCAAACTCTATCATTATTTCTTACTTCTAGTTGGATCTTGGGTTAAATCCTATTTGGTAGGCGTATTGAATTCCTCTTTCCAACAAAATAGTCACTCCTACTATCTTTGCTATCTATATGCTCACATTACAGCCAATTAGGGAAATACCCATGTAAAAATATTTGGACTTCTTAGAATCTCTTTTTTCTTTCTATAAATTTCTCCATAAAATAATTGAGGTTAGGCTCTTAGGGCCTAATTCCTTGATTCCTAACATATAATTTCACATCGACCCTAGAAATTAGGAAAAGTGTCCATATGATAAGTGTTATTAACATAATTTTGACCTTCATTAGTGACTTTTAATATCAATCCCCTAGGTAGGTATTCATGGCCAAACTAGGTATTGTAACCAACATTGTCGACTCCCTTATTTACAAACTAGTTAACAATCCCATTGCCTTATCTATATGTATGTTGGATACAAACATGTTGGAAAGAATTAAAATTTTCCTTAGCTTCATTAGTGACATTATAAATTGACCAATTTATGGGTTTTTTACCATTTAAACAATTTAAAATGTTCAGGAAGGCACCCTCTACCATAAGATTTTGAACATTTATTTGTTTAGACAAATTAATTCTCCATAATGATGCCAAAGATTCAACCTAATGATTAATTTAAAGACCTATATCACCCACATACATAGCAAGTAGATTCCCTTAAAAGTCTCTGATGATAGACCCACCCCCTATAATGTTTAGGTATGCTCCTAGTATTGGTCTTTAGGTGGTATTGTCGTCATTGATGTCAAAGTCAAGTTGAATATATTCCATGTTAAAAGTCAAGGTTGACATGCTTAGTGAAGTGGCATGTGAATAATGATTTGTTATTTTTGAGAGAAAATTTGAAGGAAACATAGTATCCTTTATAAGGATTAATGACCTATCAAGATCATGTTCAAATACAAAGGAATACTTAAGGAACATACAAGGTGCATAATAAATATGATTGATGGCCTAGTTCCTTAAGCATGGACATAGTATGAGCTTGAAACTATGCATAGGTTTTATTAGAACATGTGAGAAGGTGATTAAACATATATATTTATATATATATATACATATATATATATATATATACATATATATACATATATATATATACATATACATATATATATATATACATATACATATATATATATATATACATATATATATATATATATATACAGATATATATATATATACATATATATATTTACATATACATACATATATATATATACATATGTATATATATATATGTATATATATATGTATATATATATATGTATATATATGTGTATATATATATATATGTATATATATGTATATATATGTATGTATGTATATATGTATATATATATGTGTGTGTATATATATATGTATATATATATCTATACATATATATATGTATATATATATATAATATATCTACATATATATATATATATATATACATATATATATATACATATATATATATACATATATATACATACATATATATATATATATGTATATATATATGTATGTATATATATATAGATATATATATATATATATGTATATATGTATATATGTATATATACATATATGTATATATGTATATATACATATATGTATATATGTATATATACATATATGTATATATGTATATATACATATATGTATATATGTATATATACATATATGTATATATGTATATATACATATATGTATATATGTATATATACATATATGTATATATGTATATATACATATATGTATATATGTATATATACATACATACATATATATATACATACATACATACATACATACATACATACATACATACATACATACATACATACATACATACATACATACATACATACATACATACATACATACATACATATATATATATATATATATATATATATATATATATATATATATATATATATATATATGACTTATGTGTACATAGATGGCAGCTTGAGAACATGAAAAGAATGCATATTAAATGTGACTAAGGTTTTTGGGATTAGTACAAGAGGTTTTCAAGTGTTTTCAAGGACCAAACATAACTGGTGGTTCTATACCTAATATGCATAGTGACCTAGTGAGAAGTTATAGGCTTGATGCCTTAATGAGATAAGCCTAATAACATGGTGATTTGAGCCATTGGAGATATATGTGAGCATAAATATTAGTGTGATAACATGTTTTTATGTTTAATTACATGATTTTTAAGTGTTTAAAACATTGAAAGAGGTTTCAGGTTATGCTCATAATCCAAGAAGGACTAGCAGTATAAGGCCTAAAGTGCACAAGGTGACCTATAAAGTCCTATTAAGGGGTCAAGTTCCTTTATAAATATGAAAAATATATTGAGATCATTTACAAAGGTATAATAGGTCATATAAATCATGTTTATAAAGTTTGAAGTCATAAGCCTTTAGGAGAAATCAAGATTTTTGATGAAAACATTGATTATGTGTACATAATTAAGGGTTACAAACTCGATGAGAAGTTTTTCATGCTTGTTGGCACATGAAAATTTTGAATGAGATATTGAGATATTCATGGTATTTTATGAATGTCCCTATATTTAAATCTTTGTCATTGGTTTTAGGATTGAAGGGTAATTCTTTACGAATGATTGCTAAGAAGGTAAGGTAGTTAGAACCCTCATAAAACCTTTACATACTTGATAGGAAATATATAATAAATTTTAGCTAAATATGGTAAAATTTACCTATTTTAGTGTTTGTAACATATAAATTAATCTTAAATATCTCCTTAGGTGGTTTTTATTTGTCTTGATAGTGAATGGAAGGAATAAGAAAACCCTTATTTTTAGGGTTTTTGATTTTACAGCCAGGGTTGACCAGGTCAAAACATGAAAGTAACTAGAAGATAATGTTAAATACTCATATTTTATTCTCATGAATTTTTTTGAGTATTTTTCAAACCAAAATTGTGCAAAATTGGTCATGAAAGGTAGCCTATTGTTAAACTAGCCTAATGAGCAGAATAGTGAGAAAAGTAGGTGAGAATGAATATGAGTTTAGGGATTGGTTACAAAGGATTAAGTATGGATAAAAAATAATTGGGAAATAATTAAATACATATTCCTAAAATTTAACTTATATGTAAGTTTTGATTATTCCTACAATCAAACAAATTATTACCATCAAACTAGCCTATTTAGCACAGTGGAGTCTATGTAGAGTGACATAGTGAGATTGGTCTGTAAGACCAATATTGATTAATGAAAACGTAATACATATATATATATATATATATATATATGTGTGTGTGTGTGTGTGTGTGTGTGTGTGTGTGTGTGTGTGTGTGTGTGTGTGTGTGTGTGTGTGTGTGTGTGTGTGTGTGTGTGTGTGTGTGTGTGTGTGTGTGTGTGTGTGTGTGTGTGTGTGTGTGTGTGTTTTAAGGATGATATATGTTCACATAAATCCATTTTAAGATCATATAAATATCCCCATAGGTGTCTTATAAGTTGATGTTCTTGACTGTGTTTTATATCCCATAGGCAACTTTTTTGTGTGTGTATAAAAAGATGTGTATGAGTCTAATTTCACTAATATGGATGATAAAAAGTTATAAAAGGTGTTATAAAGGACTAAAAATATCACTTGAGTTCATTTTTTCTCATTATAATTTATTATCATGCTTTAAAATTTGAGTGATTCTGACTGTGTTTTGTTAGTGTTGAGTGAGCTATCTACAGGAGTGTTCTTAAGGCCTTTTGGCTTATATGATGGAGAATAAATAATTTTGGTAATTTTTTTGAGTTTTTAATATATTATTAATGTAATTTAATTCATAGGTTATGTGTAATATTCTTATATATGAGTCAATCTTTCAAGATAGACTTACAGGTAGTGAAAAGGCCTATTGGCAAGGAGACCTAATTGGCAGGTCCAAGTAGTGAAATGGGCCAAATGGAGTTGGGGACCCAAAATGAAATTATTATGGGTATTATAATATTTTATTAAGTTTTTCATCCTTTTTATAAGGAAACAAGTGTTCTTAAGGGTTTGAGTGGTAACATGTGGATATGATAGACCTAATTGCATTAGGTCTTCATTAGGCCTAATGAAGGATTTGGTCCTTATGGAATATGACCAAATAATGTATGGGTTATTTCACTCATTAAAATTTTTTAGTGACCTATTTGAATCCTAATCCAAGAGTGTTAAGGATCTTGATTGACCAAAATGGGTGAAATAAAGATTTGAGTATAAAGGCAAGTGCTAATAAGGCTATTTTGATTAGTTGGAATAATTGAGAAATTGAGCGAAGGATATTGAGTTTTGTGAATAGGTTAAGATTTTGGATATCATCATAAGACTGAGATAAATATGTTATGAATATCTAACTATGTTTTTATAGGAGTTGAATAAGGTTATAAGAAGCTGGTGGAGAGAGATTAAAGGGTAAGGAGTGTGTGAAAAGGTTTTCATATAAAGTTGATTAGAAAAAAATCCATAGGTTACTTGGTTGGTGATAAGTTACCCAAGGGGGTTGGATCCTCCTTGCAAGATTGAGCTTGCAGAAGACTAGTTGGGTTAGTGCTCAACTAGATAGGGGTTGGAGCTCTTTGTAAAGTGGGAGCTTTAATAAATTTTGAATATTGTCATTATAGGATAGTAGTCCATGTACATGGTTCATTGGGTTTTATTCCACAATATGGTTTCCCACATAAAATTTGTGTTCTCTTGTGTTATGCTTGCATATTTGATTATTTATGCATTAATACTTTGTATATGCTCATATATTATTGAATGAAATTGATTAGATAATGTTGAGCAACTGATTCACCCCCATCTTATTAGTCTTTATTCCAACATTTGGTATCAGAGTAGGTAATTTAAATAAGGTCTAACAACCTAAAAGAGATTTGAATCAAGGAAATATGGTTAGTCAAGCACAAGGTGGGTTTTATACAAGAAAAAATCTATTGTTTAGTGGATCAAATTATGCCTTTTAGAGTGTCAGGATGAGGACATATATGATATCTCAAGGTCATGATATTTGGAAATTAGTCTTGGATGGGTATACTATAACCCCTATTCCTCCTACAGATGCATCAGGTAAGAAAGCTAGTGACAATAACTCAAAAGCCATGAATAACATTATGTGTGGTCTAACAGAGGTAGAACTTGTGAAAGTGATGCATTGTATGTCTTCCAAATAAATGTGGGACAACATAAAAACTATTCATGATGGAGATTCCAAAGTTAAATTAGCCAAGTTGTAAACATATAAAAGATAATTTGAAAGATTTAAAATGAATAAAGATGAAACCATTATAGCTTACTTATTGAGGGTTGATGAAGTGGTGAACATAATAAGGGGTATAGGTGAAGAGATGAAAGAATCAACTATTGTTTCAAAGGTATCTAACTCAAAAATTTGATTTTAAGGTATCCTCTATTGAATAAATTTAAGATCTACACAAAATTGTGAAGGATGGACTTCATGGAACCCCAACAGCCTATGAGATGAGGACAAGTGAAGGAAAACTTGCAAAGAAGGAATTCACATTCAAGGTAGAAAATAAGCCAAAGGAGAAGAAGGCACAAGGTAAGAGGATTAAAGATAATAATGAATCTGATATTGATGATTATTAGTTTATAACTTTGTTTACAAAGAAACTAAAGACAAGATTAGGTAAATATGAAAGGTAAATTACCCTTCAAATGTTTTAATTATGGAGAAATAGGACATTTTGATAAAAAATTTCCTCATAAGCATAAGGCTAAAAATGATGAATAACATGATGAAAATCATAATGATGACAAAAGATCCTTTAGGACTTATAAGAGAAATAAAATCCTTATAAAATATGACAATAAGAAAATATTATTCAAAAACAAAAGAAGTTTATACACCATGGAAGATTGCAACTCATTTAATGAGAGTGAGAGAAGTAGTTCAGAGAGTGATCATAAAAATGATGGGCTTGATGTTAATGAGGTTCTCTTCATGGATGAATAAGCAAGATGCTCAAATGGAGATGAATCCATATGGATTATAAGTACTTTTGGTGATTCAAATGAAGAAGGTGATAAGGTGGATCTTGAAGCTGAGTTGATGAATACCCTAGAAGAACTAAAGATAATCAAGAAAAATAACAAAGTAATGATATCCCTTAACAAAGACTATGAGGATAAAATCAACTTTTTTGAGGCTAGATTGAGCAAAAACTCCAAGGAATAAGAAGAAATAGTCAAGTAGTTGGAAAGTAAACTTGATATTATGTCTACAAGTATAGAATCAAAATAAAAAATTGCAAGGTATGTGGCTGAAGTGAACTCCTTAAGTGCTAATGATCTAGAAAACCTTCTAAGTAGTCAAAAACTGCTAATGATAAGATAGTGGTTTCATTGAAGATCAAGAGAAGGACATAAATGAGGTCAAGAAGGTCAATAATCAACCTAAGAAAGATGGTGCTAATGAAATGAAATCCAAATCTTTTAGGCAAACTAACACCATAAGGTATGCTAATCATTTCAAAGGCTATTATTATTCATGTAACCAAATTTGGTCATAGAGCAAGACATTTCATAAGGCCCTTTAAGAATGAATTTGCATAAAACTATGAGGAGAATTATTAGCTAAGAGGTATGAGGCATAATGATTTTCCATCTAGAGGGGTAACATGATTTAACTATCATAAGATTGGCCACATTTCAAGGTACTGTAATCATAACCTTTTAAGATAAGACAAGATGTTTGAGGATTCTGTAACACAAGAAAGAAATAGAAAGTGGAAGCCTAAGACAACTAAGGTTGATAATTAGGTTACAAGTCTAAGTGGACTATTTGCCATAATAGAGAAAAATCAAGACATAAAAGGATGCCAAGAATATTCTTTATCAGCTCAATTTATCAATAAAGGAATCAAGCCATAAGGACAAATAAAACACAAAAGGATTATGAAGGAGGTTTATTCATACAAGGACATGAAGATCTACGAATCTCTAGAACTCATGTTGTTCTAGTACTCTAGTGTAGTGGTGACTCTATTAGGCTTCATAGAGGCACTCAGATAGCAAGTAAGAAGCACAAAGGATGCATGGTCATAGGGGGAGTTTTGGGTTATCAGAACCTTTAGTTCTCAAGTCTCAATCAATGATGTGCAATGTATGATACAGATGTGAACACAAGAAGACAAGTCACAAAATACTTGTATGATGACTTGATCAAACCAAGTCATAGTTTTGAAAATGTATTGAATCTTCATACAAACAAAGGGAGAGATAACTCAGACCATTTGAGTGCTTGGTGTTTTATGGGAATGATTCTTGTGAGCTAAGAGTCAATGGTGTGTTTCTAAGGTATGATTCTGTGCATATTTTTGGATGATTTATTTTGGTAAAGTGAATTCAAAAGGTATGGTAAAAGAAGGTGCATGAAGTATTGATTTAGGGGGAGAATATGTGAGGTTCTTCAAATAGAATGATGTGGCTACTAAGATTGGTATAAAGAGCTTCTGTCAGGTCCTAGGATCAAATTGGCATACTTAAGAAGATAAACCTTTGTCATTAATGTCAAATGGGGATAAAGTTCCTATTTTAAGTTCAAGTATTAGAGAATGATCTACCATGATCAAGAATGTTTTCCATTAAGGACAAAGGGGGAGATTTTTGAGGTATGCTCCTAGTATTGGTCTTTAGGTAGTATTGTTGTCATTGATGTCAATGTCAAGTTGAATATTCTTCATGTTAAAAGTCAGGGTTGATGACATGCTTGGTAAAGTGGCATGTGACTAAGGATTTTTTATTTTTGAAATAAAATTTTAAGGAAACTTGGTATCCTTTCTAAGGATTCATGACTTGTCAATATCATGTTAAAATACAAAGGAATACTAAAGGAACATACAAGGTACCCAACAAATCTGATCGATGTCCTAGTTTCTTAAGCATGGACATAATATGAACTTGAAAATATGCATGAGTATTGTTAGAACATGTGAGAAGGTGATTAAACATATGTATATGTTATTTCATCTACAATGGTGATAAGGTCAAGCTTTGAAGTCCATCCCTGGCATGAGAAACCTAGTATAAAGATATAGGCTTGGTAGCTTGATGAGATAAGTAGTATATATGAATCGTATATACATGGATGATAGCTTGAGAGAATGAAATGAATTCATATGACATGTGACTAAGGTTTTTGGGATAAATAAAAGAGGTTTCATAGTGTTTTCAAGGACCAAACATAATTTGTGGTTCTAGGCCTAATATGCATAGTGACCTAGTGAGAAGTTGTAGGCTTGATGCCTTAATGAGATAAGCCTAATAACATGGTGAGTTGAGCCATTGGAGATATGTGTGAGAATAAATATTATTTTTATAACATGTTTTGATGATGTATTATATGATGTTGAAGTTTTGAAGACATTACAATAGGTTTTAGGCTATGCTTATAGTCTAAGAAGGACTTGCAGTATAAGGCCTAAAGTGCACAAGTGACCTATAGAGGCCTACCGAAGGGTCAAGTTACTTTAAAAAAATTATAGATATATTGAGATAATTTATAGAGGTTTGAGAGGTCATATAAATCATGTTGACAAAGTTTGAATTCATAATCCTATAGGAGAAAGCAATATTTTTGATGAATTCATTGACTGTGTGTACAAAAGTAAGGGTTGCAAACCCGAGGAGGAGTTTATCATGCTCATTGGCACATGATTTTTTTTCATGAGATCCTAATAACTTCATGGTAGTTGGTGAAGGTCCCTATATTGACATTCTTAGCATTGGTTTTAGGATTGAGGGGCAATCCTTTATGAATGATTGCTAAGAAGGTAAGGTGGTCAAAACCTTCCTAAAACCCTTATACAGACCCAATAAGAAATATATAATTGGTTTCATATTATAATGGTACAATTTACATATTTTATTATTTTTGACATATAAATGACTCTTTAATCTCTCCCCAAGTGTTTTGGTTTGTCTTAACAATGAATATAAGCTATAGGAAAACCCTTATTTTTAGGGTTTTTGATGCTATAAGTATGGTTGACTAAGGAAAAACATGAAAGTAATTGGAGGATGATGTTAAAGACTCATATTTTATGATAATTAAAGTTTTTGAGTAGTTTTTATACCAATTTTTTTAAAATTGTGTCATGGAAGATAACCTATCGTTAAATTGGCGTAATAAGAATAATATTGAGAAAACTAGATGAGAATGAATATGAGTTTAGGGATTGGTTTTAGAAGATTAGGGATGGATAAAAAGGAAATAATTAATAAATAAATACCTATTAATCCTAGTGAATGTATATTAAAGTGTTGTGATTCTTACAATTAAGCAAAATGGCTCCATCAAACTAGTCTATCTAGTATAGTGGAGTCTATGTAGAGTGACATAGTGAGATTGGTATGTAAGAATTTTTTTTGTTAATAACCATGTAATATATATTTATATAAATTTTATAAGGATTATTTAGGTTTAAAAAATCCATTATAATATCATATAATTCTCCCCACAGGTGTCTCACAAGTTGATGTTCTTGAATATGTTTTATATCCTACATGTAACATTTCTGTGTGTAAAAAAAGATGTGTATAAGTATATTTTAACTAAGATGGATGATAAAAATTTATAAAATGTGTTATAAATGAATAATAGTATAAAATTAATGCATTTTTTCTCATTGGAAGTTATTGGTCAAGCTTGAAAAGTCAAGTGATTCTTATTATGTTTTGACAGTGTTGAGTGTTTTTGAGTGAGCTATTTGTTGACGCTTGGATTGCACCCTTGAGAAGAAACTTAATTATCCTCATCAAAGTGGCATAATTGAATCATATCTCTTTCTATGGATAAGAATTTCATTGAGATGAATATCTAGATTAGGGGCTAGCTCCCTTTGACACACCTTGAAACTCTTTCTAAACTACCAATTGTGAATGAAAAAGGGAGAATGAAAACAACTAGGAAAATAAGTGATGATGCACTAATATTTGATATCATTTTAAGAATAAAATCACTACTTAAAGATAAACAAGGGTGTTTCACACAAAGTCACAATAAAGACATCGCTGCATTAGTATTACATAAGTTAGATTCAGGAAGGTCTTTGACATTTAGGAGGGTGATGAATGATTCTAAAAAGAGAATACACATATAAAACTTCTAAGATGTTTATGCAATTAGTAAATAATGCTAATATAAACCTACAAAATCATGTTTTTTTCACATTGGTAAGTGACCATAGGTTTATATGCTATAAAATAACCTTTTCACTAGTCATTATCAACAAGATTCAAACTTATACTCAATAGTGCAATGTGAAAGTGGAAAAATCACTTTTATATTTCTTCAGGAGTTATAGTAAAAAACTAGCATGAGTTTTACCATAACCAATAGAGGATCCTAAATGAATATAAATAATACATATATATAGTTTTTTGGAAGGGGTCGAGCAGAGGAATGTCTAAAAATGATTTAGACATATGTCAACTTTAGATTAGAATAATTATGTTGCATTCTATAATACATTATATTTATGGTTATGCCAGTAGATTAATGATATTCCAAACTATGTTTTTACATAAAAAGATCTATTGGTTGGAATTTCATTTGGATGTTAACTATTCTTTTCTGGCTCATTGAGCTAAGTAATTATGTAACAACTCAGACCATCAACCTATCTATTTCTATTTACTATATAATTAACACTCATAATCTCACCATTTGTCATCTTCTCATCTATCTTTAGGTTCCCACTCTCTTATTTGAAAATCAATGACTATTCCTTGCAGCTTGAACTTGATGTTCTATAGGCTGTCACTCCTTTGTTTGAAGCCCAATGGCTAATTTTTGTAGTTTAAAATTAACATTTTACAAGCTGTCACTCAGGTATTTATTCAAACTTCTTGTCCTTGGAATTTATCTTCAGGCTTTGCTTGGTCCTTTATGCCTTTTATAATTCCCATGGTTAAAATGTTCGAAAGAAATGGTCTTTAGCACCTCAGACAATTTCTCTAAAAAAATTCTTCAAAAAATTTCTTTGAAAGATTTCCTTTAGAGTTTTTGCTTGGCTTCCTTTTTTTTTTTTTTTTTTTTTTTGAGATGACCCTTTAACAAGTGAAAAAGACATCTTAGAAAGGAAAACATACCCTTCAACTTTTGTTTGTGGCCCTTCAACAAAGTTTGTAAATGGCCCTTTCAAAAGGAAAATACCTTTTAGATTTTTTAAACGGTCCACTTTATCTTAGAGACAATCCTTTAGACTTCTTAAATGATCTTACCCTTTGAAAAGAACCCTTCAAAACTTTTTCAATGGTCTATCTTCCCACAAACCCTCTTGCAGATACCCTTCAGAAAGGTGTCACATACCCTTCAAGATTTTGAAATGGTCCACCTTTTCCTTGAAATAATCCTTCAGACTTTTGGAATGGTCCTTCAAATTTTTTATCATCTTACCTTCATAAAGAATGAAATACCTTTCAAAATTTTGGAATAGTCATCTTGTCCCTTTGCCTCAATTCCTTTAGGTTTTTTGTAAGGGATAATTTCTATAGACCTTTTGCAAAGTACCCTTCACAAGAGTGAAAATATCCTTTAGCTTGTTCAAAAATGTCCCTTCAGACTTTTTGAAATGCCCTTTAGAATTTTGGAAATGGTCCACTTTCCAAAGAAAATACCCTTAAGGAAAGTTGCAAGGGTCCTTTTGGGCTTGAAAGAGTCATTCAAAAAAACTGTCATGGACCCTTTGGGAAAATTACTTTAGACAAAGTCTAAAAGAATTCACAAAAGTAAAAGGCTTCAGACAAAAAGTTTGAAAGAATTCAATAAGGACTTTATAACAAAATCCTAAAAGAAATATACTTAGTGAAGGACCAAACAACCCTTTTGAAATAATTCATTAGCAAGGACTTAGCCAAAAGACTAAATAACAAAGCTATCAAAAGGAAAACACTTGGGGTTTTACATGTAATAGACTTAAGCTTTGTATAAGAACACTTCTTGCATACTGGACATGAAATCTACATATTGAACATGAACAAAGGTATATACTCAGACACTTTTTTGCAAATAAGGGTGCCCAATTTTGGTTTGAAAGGCTAAAATTTGGTCAAAAAATTGGTGACTTACAGGGATATGATGCTTGCTATACTGACTAGACTAGTAGCCTATATAATCCATTAGACATAGAGTTAATGGATTCCTGAAGATGATTAACAAGGATTTTCCAAAACAAAACACAAAGAAACACACCACACAACAATAAGAAGACCAAGCAAAGATAACACAAAACTAGACAAAGACAAACTCACACCAATGCCTAAGCACTTAAGGAACACAAGGAAAATAGGAAACTATGTAAAATTGAAAAACCATCAATAATAATGCTTAAGATAAATCCCATTAACTAGGATATGCAGCTCCTTTTCATCCAAATTTGAGAGTTGGAAAGCATTGTGTTGTTTGCACTATGTGATCACATATGGGCCACTCCACAAATCATCAAACTTTATGTGCTTTCCAAGCTTGGCCCTATCTTCATCCCATTTCAAGATAATGTCTCCTTCCTTGAAACTTTTTAGCATGGAATTATTTTTAAAATACCTCTTTGTTTGTTATTGGTGATTAGTCATGCTGTGCATAGCTTGATCTCTAATTTCTTCAAGCTCTATCAACTCACATAATCTAACTTCCATGATATCATTTTCCATCAATTGTAGCTAATAAGTGAGGTCTAAGGCTGGTAATTCAAGTGAGATAGGAAGTCTATCTTCCCTTCCATACACAAGTGTGTATGGTGAGTTTCCAATTACTCTCTTTGGGGTGATCCTATCAGCCCAACGGGCTATCTTTAGCTTGGTGTGCCAAGTCATTTGATTATCCTTTATTATTCTCTTTATGATCCTGATCAAATTCTTATTTGTTGACTTAGATAGTCTATTTCCATAAGGATAGTAATTTTAGGAGGGGCTAAGTTAGATGTCATGCTTCAAATCCCATTCACTTATCCTTGATCCTAAAAAAGCTAATGCATTATCTAAAATGATTATTGAGGGAAATCTAAACTTGCTTACTATAGCTTCATATAAATCAAGGACTAAACTTTCATTGGCCTCCTTAAGAGCTATAGATTCCACCCATCTTGTAAAATAGTTAGTGGCTATCAACACCCGCTTATCACTAGAACTAGAAGGAGGCTTGATCAGACCTATAATATCTAAACCCCATTGCATAAAGGGTTACTCAACCTAGATTGGGTAAAGAGGCAAAGCAACTAGCTTTTGTTTTCCATAAAAAAGAGCACACTTCTAGCATTTTCTCACCCAATCATGGTCATCTTTGAATAAGCTAGGCCAAAAGTAACCAACTCTCATAATCTTGGTAGCTATGGTTCTTAGAGTAAAGTGACCACCAGTTGGTCCATCATGGAACTCACACAATAA
The DNA here is from genome assembly GCA_037957365.1 of Torreya grandis. NCBI lineage: Eukaryota > Viridiplantae > Streptophyta > Pinopsida > Cupressales > Taxaceae > Torreya > Torreya grandis. The sequence goes on along the minus strand of JARHVA010005657.1, from coordinate 180,800 downwards.
TTTGTCAATCTGATCTAAATATATGCATCTCAAAAGCACACCTAAAAAATATTTCCTAAATAGTACTCCATCAACCAATAGATAGGGAATGGATTGTAGCTTGAAAGAATTTTTCTTGGCCCTATTAAGACCTTGTGGACACTCACCAATTTGAAGGAAATGAATCATATCATATGTCCAAATCCTTGTGGATAAAGGTATGGCTATTATAGGATCATCACAAAGTTCCAAAACAACCTCCTTTTGATCTTTTAAATTTTAAGTAAGATGCTCACATAATCCTTTTCCTTTTACTAATTTGGTTGTCTTGATCTCCACATCGTATTCCATCACTTTGGTGATCCGGCCTACCCTTTTGTCATTTAGATATATACTCAATAGAAAATATTTCACACCAAGATGAGGCACAAAAATATGAATCTTGTTATTAGATAACATATGTCTAAACTTATTTAAGCTCCTTATAACTAAAAGCACTTATTTCTCTACATATGTATATCTTGTCTCATAACCTTCTAAACCTTGACTGAAAAAGGAAATAAGCTATTCCAGATTTTCATCATTAGTTTGAGTAAGCATGGTAGATATTATCTCTTCATCACCAAAAGTATACAATTTTAATTCCTTGGAGAAGATAGGACTTACAAGAGTAGGAACTTGGGCAATGACTTGCTTGATCTCTTTAAAACTTTCTTTTCTCCTTCTTGTCTAAGTGAATATCTCATCCTTCCTTAGCATAGATATCAAGGACTTGAACATGTTATAAAAATTAGGAATGAACCTATTTTTTAAATTTATCTTTCCAAAAAAACTTTGTATACCTTTCTTATACTTAGGTAAAGATAATGCTAAAATAACATTCACTCTCTCTTGATCAATAGACAAACCTTTCTTAGAAATAATGCGGCCTAAGAGTTTGCCTTCATGAATAGAAAACAAACAATTTTTTGGGTTTAGATAGATCCAAAACTCTCTACACTTCTTAAAAATATATCTCAAGTGATTCAAGTGATCCTTTGCTTCCTTGGAGAAAACTGTCACACCATCTAGATAAACCAATACAATGTCATTGATTAGTCCTTGGAAAGCCATATCCAATACACGTTAAAAAGTAGCTCTAGAATTTGACAATCCAAATGGTATCTTCTTGTAGGCATATGTGCCCCATTTTGTGGTGAAGATATCTTGTACTGGTCACTTTCTTTCACCAAAGTCTGATTGTACCCATAATAATCATCTAGGAGAGAAAACCTCTCACTGCCTAATACCACTTGTAGAATTTGTTCCATGGAAGGGAGGGGATAATGGTCTCTCAAATAACATCTATTTAATTCCTTAAAGTCCTAAAATAACCTGATCTCCCTATTTTTCTTTCTAATAGGAATTAAGTTGGCTAGCCAAGAAGAATGTTTGATAGGAAACATGATTCGAGACTCATTCAACTTAGTGAGTTCTTTTTTCATGAGTGGTTAAATCTTGGGATTGATTGGTATTTATCTATGTTTTATGGGTTTGTAATTTTAATTTATATCTGTAGTATGTTGAGCTAATCTTGGGTTAAAATGCTTCAATTCACTATACTCCCTTTCAAAAATATCACTAAACTCTTTGCATAGTTCAATGAAATCATGCTTCTCTTGACTTGTGCATACCTTTCCAAGTGAAATTAACTTATCTTTGAAGATATGTACCCTTTCATAGTTATTTTTCTTGGTTTACATGCTTATCTTTTCCTTTTTTATTTGGTCATCTTCATTTAATATGATTTCAAGAGTCACTAGGCTTTTGGGAAGCTTGTTAGACTTCAACTGAATAATCTACCCTCCATATTACTGTTGTAATTTGGACTGATTCTTGGAAGAAAACTCAACTTATTGCTATAGGAAACATGATATTTTATGGTCACTATCAAACACCTACCAATTGGTGATGTTTTTTGGTATAGAAGGTCTAACAATCACCTTTAGATGAGGCTAGTTTTTGTCTTCCTTTATGCCTTTTGTAACATCGAATTGAGTTCTAATTTCTACTAATTTATCAGCATGCTTACTATCCTCTCTTGAGACAAAAGTGATGTTAAATTCCATGAAGTATTCTAAAAGGTCCCAAAATCTATGCTTGTAGGACTTGAGCAAGGAGTTCTTGGTCAAATTCTACCCTCTAACTTGATTCACAATGAGCTCACTATCACCAAATACTTGTAATTCTTTACATCTCTTTTTCTTTCCCACTCTAAGCCATGCATGAAGGCTTCATATTTAGATACATTACAAGTACAAGAGAAATGAAACCTAAAAGTTTAAAAATACCTTTCCTTTGATGGTGAAACCAACATAGCTCCACCACCTACCCCAATCTTGATTCTAGATCCATCAAAGAAGAGCTGCCACAAACCATTCACATATTCCTTTGACTTCATCAAATTTGGCATGAAAGAGTCCTTATCATGCATATAATATACCCCAAGACTATATTATTCAATAAAATTTTGAGGATCATGCACATAGTTATCGTCTCCCCACTCATCTAGGAATAAATCCGAAACTAATTCAAGGGCAGATGATGGGGTTTGATGAATGTGAAACTCCTCTTCTTCAATGATAGCATAATTAACATTTGATAACATGGGTGAATATGGTTACAATTGATATTTATGAATAGATTATAACTAAATCTTCACCTTAGTGCCATACTTTATTCTAAACACCATGTAGGACTAGTTAGTCACCAAGTATCCACCAATTTTGGATGTGACGTCTCTTGACAAGCAAAGAGCAAAATAGGGAGGTAAATATACTACTAAAACATCAATAGGAATTAAAAATAAAGGAAAATCATGAAGGATCAAGTTGAAACCTTTCACAATTCCCAAAGTCTTGGCCGGTGATCCATCCAATTGTAAAACTCCTTTAGTCATTGGCTCGTATCTGATGCCTAGCTTATCTGCTATACATTTTGGCATAACTAATGTGTTTGATCTATTATCTATGATGCAATTATGAACCAAGAAATCACCAATAATTAAATAGAGGTACAAAGGAGGAGTCTTCTCATCTTTCTTTATCTAACCATCTATAGATTGAGTTTCATTGAATAAAACTACATTATCACTTCTAAATGGGCCAACTTGTGTACCTAATCCATGCAATTCCTTTCAAAGCATATATTTATACCCTGGTAATTCTATAGAATCCCATAATGATATGTTTATATGAATCTTCTTCATTTGGTCCACAACATTAATTGAAGGATTACTGACCTTGGGGTTCTCTTTATGAATATTTGCACCTTGTGATGTAGCTTATGGAGATAGGGTTGTAGTAGCTATCCTAATTTTTTTAATCCTCTAATTTTCTTATGATTTAGGAGATGAATTATGTCCTATTACCATATAAACTGATGTATGATTCAAAATAGGTCCCTAATTGGTTCTGTGGACTTCTTCAACAACCCTTTTCTTTGATCTAGTGTTGGCAGCCACACTAGCATTTTTATTGTTTGTATTTCCCACATAATTAATGTCACAAAACTCACCCTCAAAATGATTCATGAAAGTGGAATCAATATGATATTTTCCATTTTCTAGTCCACCTTACATAAGCCCTTCAAAATTTTAAGTTTAAAAAGTTTGGATGCCTTGCATTACCATGCCTTGATTGTGCATCTCATTTACATAAGCAACATGCTCTTGGGATTGTTTAAAAGAAGAGTAATTGGGCTATTCTTGGACCAAATTATTTTGAATGGGAATAAGGGATTTGGAGGATGAAGGAATATTAGGATTATATCTTTGGTAAGGCTTGACATGGGTGATTTGACCTTATCCTTGTGCATTACCTTGAAAAGGAGGTCTGTTTGTTTGTCTAAATTGATGTAGGACCAATAAGGCCTATAGTTTTGGGCTTGTTGCATTTTTAGAGCAACCAATTAATTAGTAACACTTTGAAGTAGGATTTTTAATTCATGAATTTCGTTGGTAGGGGCAATGGAAAATTTTTCTTGACCAAGCAAAGGAGTTAAAGTGGGAAATGTACTTTGACTAGGAGAATGCAAATTAGGGAATAATGGCTTTAGAGGTCTAGAAGCTATCTTTCCTATGTGGACAAGACAATTTTCAGCATTTATGGCTATTTTATAGGTATCAAGAAATGTGTTTCCACCCATTGATTGAATAATCATGGTAATGTCACTATTCAATGCTTGAAAGTAATACAAAAATGCATAATTTGTAGTAGGCCTCATAAGAATTGGGATTCTATCCCAAGTTTTTTGAAACCTAGTATTGAAATCTTGCATGAATTCGTGTGGTTCCATCTTTTTTATGTTCAATTTCTTAGCTAGAGACAAGTGATCACTCTTTTCTCTAAGCCTATCAATTAGTAGGGTCCCCAACTCATCCCATGAGACAATAGAATTTATAGGTAGGGTCCCATACTAGTCTAAAACATTTCCTTTAAAAGATAAGGCTAACAACCTAATAGCTACATTTTCTTGGGTGATATTATGGATATTAATTTTTTTTTCTATGTTCCTAATATGCTCAATGGAAGTAATTAGACCATGTCCACTTAAATATGGGACACTTTTGAGCGAAGCTCCTAAAATTTGATCATATTGGGCAAGTTGTAAGGGAGATGCCCCCCAAAAAGGCAAAAAAGGTTGTCTTCTAGCCATATTGGGAATATTACTATAGACATTAGGAGTAATATGCAACACAAATTTGGAAGTTTTAAACTCAATGTTTTTTTGTAAGGATGAGTGTTGACAAACCTAGACCTTTTGGTGGAATATGGAGGTAATTCCACAAACACAAAGTGTACACCTTTAGTATTAGACCTAGTGGTCAATTTTGGTATGAAAATAAGGACTGATCATTAACCAAAGACTTTGAATTCTTCAATGGAGTCACCAGGTACTAAATGTAAATGCTTCTTTTTATATAACTATGTCAAGACCAACACCAATCTTGAATAATCTTCTATGAATTAGTGTCCCACTGGGCATGCTAAAAACTATTGATGCTTGGATTGCACCCTTGAGAAGATGCTTAGTTATCCTCATCCAAGAAGCACAATTGAATCATCTCTCTTGCTGTGGGTGATAATTTAATTGAGATGAATCTCTAGATTAGGGGCTAGATCCCCTTGATACACCTTGAAACTCTTTATAAACTAACAATTGTGAATGAAAAAGGGAGAAGGAAAACAAATAGAAAAACAAGCGGTGATGTAGTTATATTTGATATCCTCTTAAGACTGAAACCACTAGTTAAATATAAACAAGGGTGTTTCACACAAAGTCACAACAAAGACATTTTTGCATCAGTATTTCATAAGTTAGATTCAAGAAGGTATTTGGCATTTAGGAGGGTGATGAATGATTATACAAAGAGAATACACATATACCAATTCTAAGACATTTATACACTTAGTAAATAATGCTAATAAAGACCTAAAACATCATCTTTTTTGCACATTGGTAAGTGACCATAGGTATATATGCTATAAAATAACCTTTTCACTAGTCATTATCAACAAGATTTGAACTTATACTCAATAGTGCAATGTGAAAGTGGTGAAATCACTTGTATATTTCTTTAAGAGTTATAGTAAAAAATTGGCTAGAGATTTATCATAGCTAGTAGAGGCTCTTAAATGAATATATATATATATATATATATATATATATATATATATATATATATATATATATATATATATACACACACACACAAATAGATATATATATATATATATATATATATATATATATATATATATATATATATATATATATATAGTTTTTTAGAAGGGGTCAAGTAGAGGAAAGTCTAAAAATGATTCAAATCTGTGTCAACTTTAGATTAGAATAGCTATGCTTCATTCTTTAATACATTATCTTTATGGTTATGAAATAGAATAAATATATTCCAAACTATATTTTGCCATAAAAGGATCCATTGGTTGGAATTTCATTTAGATGTTTACTGTTCTTTGTTGGTTCATTGAGCTATGCAATGATGTAACAACTCAAACCATAAACCTATCTATTTTTGTTTTCTATATAACCAATACTTAGAATCTCACCATTTGTCATCTTCTCATCTATCTTTAGGTTCCCACTCTCTTGTTTGAAAATCAATGGCTATTCCTTGCAACTTGAACTTGACGTTTTGTAGGCCATCACTCCTTTATTTAAATCCCAACAGCTAATTTCCATAGTTTAAACTTGATGTTTTGTAGACTTTCACTCGAGAATTTATTAAGACTTCTTGTCCTTGAAATTTGTCTTCAGGATTTGCTTGGTCCTTTATGCCTTTTAGAATTCCTGTAGACAAAATGTTTGAAAGAAATGGACTTTGGCACCTCAGACAATTTTTCCAAAAAAATTCTTCAGAGCATTTCTCCAAAAGAATTCCTTCAGAGTTTCTACTTAGCTTCCTTTGGTTTTTTTTGAGATGACCCTTTGGAAAGTTGAAAAAACATTTTTTAAAGGAAAACATACCCTTCGAATTTTGCTTGTGACCCTTCAATAAAGTTTGTAAACATTCCTTCTAGAAGGTAAATACCTTTTGGATTTTTAAAACGGTCCACTTTATCTTAGAAAAAATCCTTTAGACTTCTTAAAATGATCTTCCCCTTTGAAAAGAACCCTTTGATACTTTTACAATGGTCTTTCTTCCTACAGACCTTCCTATAGATACCCTTCAAAAAGGTGTCACATACCCTTTGGGATTTTGAAATGGTCTACCTTTTCCTTGAAATAATAATTCTAACTTTTTGTAATGGTCCTTCAGACTTTTTTTCACCTACCCTTTAAAAAGAATGAAGTGCCTTTCAGAATTTTTAAATAGTCCTCTTTTCCCTTGGCCTCAATTCCTTTGAGTTTTTTATAAGGGATAATTTCTATAGACTTTTTGCAAAGTTCCCTTCACAATAATGAAAATATTTTGAATTGTTGAAAACCATCCCTTTGAAACTTTAGAAACGGTCCACTTTCCAAAGAAAATGCCCTTTGGGAAAGTTGAAAGGGTCATTTTGGGCTTAAAAGAGTCCTTTCGAAAAACTATCATGGACCCTATGGGAAAAGTACTTTGGATAAAAAGTCCCAAAGAATTCACCTAAGTAAAAGGCTTTAGAAAAAATTCCAAAAGAATTCGATAAGGATTTTAGAACAAAATATCAAAATAAATTACTTAGAGAAGGACCAAACAACCCTTTCGAAAGAATTCATTGGCGAGGACTTAGCTGAAAGACTAAAGAACAAAGCTATGAAAAGGAAAACACTTAGGTTTTTACATGTAATAGACTTCAACATTGTATAATAATACTTCTCACATACTAGAAATAAACAAAGGTATATACTTAGACACTTTTTTGCAAATAGGGGTGCCCAATTTTGGCTTGAAAGGCCAAAATTTGGTCAACACTATTTACAGGAGTGATCTTAAGGCCTTTTGGACTGTGTAATGGAGAATAAATCATTTTGGGAAGTTTTTGAGTCTTAAAGATCTTATTAATTTAATTTAATGCATAGGTTATGTGTGATATTTATATATATGAGTTAAGATTACAAGATAGTCTTACACGCAGTGAAAAGGCCTATTGGTGAGGAGACCTAATTGGTAGGTCTGAGTAGTGAAATGGGCCAAATGAAAATAGATACCCAAGGTGAAAATATTAAGGGTATATTTGAGTATTTTTTTAAGTGTTTAATCCATTGGATAAGGTAGGAAGTGCTCCTAAGGGCTTGAGTGGTAACGTGTGGATAGGATAGTCCTAATTGCATTAGGTCTTCATTAGGCCTAATGAAATATTTGGTCCTTATGGAATATGACTGACTAATGTATGGGTTGTTTCACTAAAAAAAAATGTGTAGAGATATAGTTAAATCCTAATAAAGAGTGTTAAGGATATTAGCTGACCAAGTGGGTGAAAAAAATATTTGAGTATAAAGGCAAGGCCTAGTAAGGCTATTTTGACTAGTTAGAATAAATGAGTAATTAAGCGAAGGATATTGAGTTATATGAATAGGTTAAGAGTTTAGATATCATCAAAGAATTGATATAAATATTTTATGAATATCTAACTATGTTTTTTTAGGTGTTGAACAAGGTAAATTAACCTAATATTTCCAAAGAGAGGGCTAATTGAGTAAGAGGGCATAAGAAGCTAGTGGAGAGAGATTAAAGGGTAAGGAGTACATGAAAAGGTTATAATCTATAGTTGATTTAGAAAAAAAAATATAGAGGTGAATTTGTTGGTGATAAGGTACCTAAGGGGGTTGGAGCCTCCTTGCAAGATTGAGCTTGCAGAAGACTAGTTGTGTTGGTGCTCAACTGGATAGGGGTTTGGGTTTTGTTGTAAAGTAGGTACTTTTAATGAAATTTTGAATCTTGTGATTATAGGATAGTAGTAATTGTGCATGGTTTAGTGGGTTTTATTTCCCAAGAAGGTTTCCCACATAAACTGTGTGTTTTCTTGTGTTACACTTACATAGTTGATTATTTATGTATCGATCCTTTGTATATGCTCATGAATTGTTGAATAAAATTGATTAGATAATGTTCAAAAACTTATTCACCCCCCCTCTTAGTAGTCTTTCTTCCAGCATGAAACTCCTAGATTTCCCTTTGAAGATCCATCAAAGTTGAGCTTCATCCATCCCTTGGTTGGCAGTTTCCACTTTGCTATTTTTCTTATTTCATCCTTAGGGTCTGGTTTCCCTAAATAAAAAATGTCTATTTACTATTTTTGAGCTTGAATAAGTTCATGAGAGTGCATATTTTTTGTTTTTTGATTCGTATAGACATGTATTTTTTTGATATACATAAATATTATTTCATATATATCCGTGATATTGCACTTATTATCCATGAATATTTTGTTATTTATTTCTCCCCAAATGCCCCATATAATATGAGGCATGGTAAGATTCCATAGATATTTGATATAGGAGTTTTTGAAAGGACAAATCCAAGACATCCAAACTTCCATAAAAGAACTAGGTTGCACCCATGAAATATTAAATGTTTTCATGAAAAAGCTTCACACTTTCTATGAAAAAGAATAATTAACTAAAAGGTGAAAGTAGTTTCATTTTATTCTTCACACAACACACATCTATGTGTAATGATGCATCCTCTTTTCCTTAGGTTATCTATAGTCAAGATCCTATTTTGGATGGTAACCCAAACAAAAAATCTATTTTTTGGAGTAAGGAATTTATCCCACACCCCTTTCCAACTAACCTCAATTTCTTGTTCCTAAGAAATGAGATCATAGCCTATTTTAACATTATATTGGCCATCAAAAGAATCCTTTCAAACTAACTTGTCTTCTCTATCAACCCATAGAATATGAATGATGCACATAATATTATTTATCTTAGCTAACTTCATCTTATCATTTTGATTAATGTTATCCAGACTCAGGGCTTTCCAATGACTAGTTCTTTCCCTTATTTGCCAATAATCCATGACATTCTCCCCATATTTTTGCCTTAGATTTTCTTGAATGTGTAGACCAATATCCCTATGGAGTGGTTACATCTCTGTATTCCATTTATCCTTATAAAAAACTATTTTCCTACCATTTCCTAATTTTCATTAATAACCTTTAATAATTAACTCTTTGTTATTTGTTAAAAATTACAAATATGCGAACCTCTCACAAACTACTCTTCATTCAACATGTCAATTTGGTTCCTTCCTTCAAGGTATTTGAAGGATAGAATCTTTCCCTAGATAGAATTTTTAGTTATGAATCTCCAAATGAATTTGGAATTAGAGCTTTATTCATCTGTTGAAGATTTCTAATGCCCAAACCACTATAATCTTTTTGTTTCAAACTTTGTTGCATGATATCAAGTGAAATTTTATTTTTTCCTTGATCCTAGACCAAATAAAATTTCTTTGAATCTTGGTAAGTTTATCTTCCACTCCTTTGGGAAATTTGAAAAAATATAGAATATAAATTGGGAGACTTTGTAAAATGCTCTTAATTAAAACTACCTTCCCAACCTGAGATATGAGTTTACCTTTTCATCCTATAAGCCTCTTTTGAAATATTTCAATCAATGGGTTCCATGCAGTTACCTAGAGTTGATTATTGATGAGTGGCATTCCTAGGTAGGTGGCAGGAAGTTATTTAATTTGGAATCCCAATAATACAGCTATCTTGTTTTGTCTATTCACTGGAGTGTTGAAGAAATAGACCGAGCTCTTATCAAAATTGATCATCTAATTGGAAACCTTTTTGTACATAACCAGAATCATTTTTATAATTTTTGATTCTTACATTGAAGCTTTAGCTAGTAATATATTGTCATCATTGAATTGCTGATGTGTCATAGGCTCAACATGTCTATCTAGTTTGAAAACTATTAATTGCTCATCTACTAATGCATTGGATATGATTCTATTTAAGGATTATGCCAAAATGATGAAAAGAAATGGTGACAAAGGATCTGTTTGCTGAATTCATTTAGCACTTCTGAAAAACCCTTACACTACACTATTAACCAAAATAGAAAACATGCAAGTGTAAATGTAAACTCTAATGATCTTTATGAATTTATCATTGAAACCAAATTGGTTCTTCATTGTATTGAGAAAAATCTAGTCCAATCTATTATATACCTTGGCCATATCTAATTTTAGGATCACAACAACTCTTTTGATTTTTTCGATAAAGTGTATGGCTTTGTGAACCATAATAACTCCATCTTGGATTTGTCTTCCTGGAATGAAACCACCTTGATGTGATTGAATAATTTTTTACATTCTTATTTGCATTCTCAAAGCTATTAGTTTGGTAATGATTTTATAGAAATATTTTCAAAGACTAATGGGCTATAAGTTGTAAAAGTTCACTTCCCCTTCTTTCTTAGGAATGAAAACAAGACAAGTATGACTAAATTCCTTGAGTAGTTGATCAAAATCAAGAAATTCATTTACATTTACAACATCTTCTCCAATAATATCCTAGAAAGTCCTGAAGAAGGCAATTGGAATCCCATTGGGACTAAGGGCCTTATCTAAGTTCATCCTAGAAATGACAAACTTTAGGTCCTCATTAGTGGTAGTAGTAGTTAGCATTCCATTGTCTTCTTGGCTGATCAACTTAGGGATTACATTCAAAACTTCTTTCTCAAAACTATTTTTTTTTGGAAATCATTTTTATACCTATTATTATTATAGAAAAGTACACATGTTTTCTTAATATCCTCTTCATCTAAAGATAGCTAACCCTCACTGCTAATGATATCCCTTATGGAATTATGTTTCCTATGTTTGAGCACAGACAAATGAAAAAATATAGTATTCCTATCTTCTTTTAACTATATATTTCTAGATTTTTGCCTCTAAAGAGATTCTTCTCTAGCCGCTATGGTATGATACTCACACAATAATTATTTTTCTCTACTATGAGTATCTAAGTTATACCCCTTATCCTTAATTTATTCCTCTAAATTGGATAGATCCACTTTGATGACCTTTTTTTGTTCAAGAACATTCTTGAAGAGCTATTTGTGCCATTGTTTGAACTTAAGTTTGACCTTCTTGAAATTTTCCACTAGATTAAACATGGCTAAACCTCTGTCACTCTTTGTCCACCATTCCATCATTCCATCTTAAATATCCAAATGTGTGAATCACATTGTGTTCCATGAGGAAAGGGTATCTGGATTCCTTGACATATTGATCATCAATGCTTAATTCCAAAGGGGAGTAGTTTGAGCCAATTTTTGGTAAAGATTTGAGAATAAAATAAATAAACACTCTATATACATAATATTTTAAAACTTTTATTGATTACTGACACTTCATATCTTGAAAGAACTTGTTGAGTCTCAATCTCTCTAAGTGGATGCCTTAAAGGGTGCACTAATAAAGGGGTGGGTAGACCATCGGTGCTTTATAATATTGTTGTTCTTTTTGCCACTTGCCATCCACACTCTAGTCTCCTAAAACCTTAAAATCTAAGCTTATTCTTCTCTTTCCTATCCATTCCAGTCATTATCATGGTTCTCTCTTTCATTTCTTGCCTTGTTACCCTTTTAACTTATTTAATACACTAGGTCAACTTGGTTGACCTAGTGTATTCTAGGGACAATTTAGCTCTTATGTATTTTTAGCCTCTTGGCTGGCCTAACATAGACTTTAGACATTAGCCCAAAAATGTGCTAGGTCAACCTAATCGACCTAGCATAACCAACATGTTTGAAAGTTTTTAAACAAGTTACCACTATATACAAGGTCATTTCTCACCATTTCATAAGAAGAGAATAAGAAAGAGAAGTGTGATTGAACATTTGCTTATTAACAATTAAACTTGAGGAATAAAGCTTTAGGGTTCAATACTTTCTTTGGAGATATGATCTTGTCTTGTGGAGAAGTCTTTTAGATGCTTAGGTAGGTCGTGTAGCCTAGAGATGATTTATCTTGGTTATCCTTTCAACCACAACAATCTCTTGCAAAGCACCTTAGCCAAGGGAGGGATTGAGGTTTAGTAGGTTCATCTTCAAAGATAAGTATTCCGAAATTTATTTATCCTTTGTAAGAGTAGATAGATAATGCAATATGTATTCTTTTCTTCCATGTGTTAAGATTCCATATACATTAAATTGAGTATATGTCTCCTATGCATATTTAGTTTAGTTGTTGTTTATTTATTTTGTTCTAACCCCCACTTTGTGACACAAGATTTGATGATCACTAGATTAGTTTACTTTTCTTATTATTAGAATAGTTTACTTTCTTGTTTATTATCATAAATGAAATATCTAATCATAGTACTTTTTTAGGGTTTTTATGTGATTGTGTTAGATTGTAGGCTTTATAACACTTCTTAGCATGATATGTTATGATGAGTAATACAAGTGATCCCCTAATCAGGTTTAGTAGATCCCCAAATTGGTCATGATTTCACTTAATAAGTGTATACCCAATCAGAAGTGTAGGTGTGCTCTATCTTATCTGATCTAGGATTGATTCATGTGTATCATGCAATTTTGATTGCATACATTCTGGTGAACTCAATGTGAATCTTATCCCACTATTCATTGGATTGTATTCATTTTTCCATTTTTGTTTCCTTTCTTATTTAGCATTATCTTCACTTTGGATTCACCTTTGTTACATTTTAGTGAACCCAATGTGAAGCTAACCCTTGCAAGATTTCTTTCACTTATTTCATTTTTTTGTCATCATTTCTATCATATATTTTGACATATTGGTTTGATTATATTGACCTAATTACTTTTATCTATGCATAGGAATAGGTAACTAGATCAATCAGCTCAACCCAATATAGGTTTTCAATACTTTCTGGACTCTTAGTTAAGCCTACTAGGTTGACTAGGTCAACCTAGCACATTTTTATCCACTTTGTAGTAGGTTCCTATACAGCCTGATTGATCAACTTTACCTAGTATAAGTTTTAGTTTTCCATATTTCTAAATTAGCCTACTAGGTTGACTAGCTCAACCTAGTGTATTTTTAAACATCTTGCTCAACCTACTAAGTCGACTAGGTCAACCTAATGCATTTTTATCACTTTTTTAGCTTTTATAGTAGGTTCTTGTATAGCTTGGTTGGTTAACTTGACCTAGTTTTGCAAATTAGAACATATTTCTCCAAAGTTTTAGATTATTAATCTCCTTAATTTTCATTTCTAAATCATTAAGGTTAATTTCTATTTCTCTGTATCTTTCCTTTTCTATACTTTCATTTCAAGTTTACGATCTTCAAATACTACCTCTACATAGTCAACTAGGACAGCTTGGTCAACATAGTTCTATGTCCTGTGTGCTGTCTGAAATAACTAGGTCAACCTAGTCAACCTCATAGGTTTTCTAGAACCTATCTTTAACAGTACTAGCTTGACCCTATCAACCTAATTTTATATGTCGTGTATATAGTGTTCTCTCTATACCTTATTTAAAAGTTGAAATTCACCTTATATGTTAATCACATCTTCTCTTTCAATTGCTTGCATGCTTAGAATAGTTCACATAGTCTAATTAGGAGGTTTTAAATTAACCATTTAGTTTCACTATTTCTATTTTATTCACACATGGCCAAATCACATAACATCAACAAGCATTTTAACATTTAACTACTCAGGCTAACCTACTTGGATTTCATCATCAAGAGAGAAGCTGACTTGATGCTTTGATCAAGTATAAAGCATGGTTAAAGGTATATTTTGGTGAAGCACCTAACACCCTTATCTCTATAGTGTGTGAAGTAAGGGGGTAGGCCCTAATACCAAGCCTATATCATTGCCACAAGAGTCCCTTTCATTTTAAACTCACCTAAAACCATCCATAGATTGCTATTTAGTACCTTGCTTTTAGCCAAATCCCTATCAATTATAATCATTCTTAATAATTTAATTAACATTATAAGTTGACCAAGTAGCTAGTTTCACTTTCCAATTGTTTGCTTGCTCTTTGATCAATTGTGTGTGCAAGAACTTGCATTAGCTAGTGTTGGTGCAAGGTTTTGATTTATGTGCATCAATTGGATTGGCTAGCATCAATTCAATTGACTATTTATTTACTTTTAACATTTAATTTTTTAGATCAACTATAAAATATCTTATTTCATTTCAAAAACTTATTATTAGCTCTTTCTTTTACTTCTTATTCACTGTATTAGGTTAACCTGATAGACCTAACACATTTTTCAACCTTTGTATACTGCACTAGGTTGACCTGTTCAACCTAGAATTATTTACATGATTTTTACCTTTTCTTATAGTCTATGTTCCTTATACTGGGTCGAGTTTGTGGACCCTATACAATTTCACAATCCCTATTTTTATACTAGGTTAACTAGGTTTACCTAGTTATATGTAAGTTCCTTTCAAATTTCTTTACTTTCTCATCTTACTTCTTCCCCTTTCATCATGAAATTTCTATTTGGTAACAACACTAGAGTTCAAATAACAAACATGATGGAATTTACCAATCTTCATAGGGTCTCTAATATATAAATTAGGGTTCCTTTCAAGAATTCTAGCAATGTTCATATTACAACCTGTACAACGAACTATGGGAACCCTCATTCTTCTTTACAATGAAACCTTCCTATTCTCTTAGAGGATCAGATTGAGTTATACCATACTCCTAAAATGATTTTTTCTATCACAAAATTACCTCAACATAGAGGGAAGGATCCTTCCACTATTTATAACCTCATGATTAGCCATCAAGTTGAAGAACCTCATTCTCCTACTTCCACTTTCTCAACTAGATTTGGGGGTAATAATTTATTTGCTTCTTAAACCTCTTCCTTCAATCTTGACTCCTTATGCCATGACATCTTCTTCTTCTCTAAATTCTACCTTCATGCCTAATATCACAACTAACATGGTTGGTTCTACTTCTAGTGGGCCTCTCATAAGATCCACTATCCTTAATCCATCCACTAGTTCATTATTTACTACCCAAGGAAGTCATGCTTCTAGTAATTCATCCTCTCAACCATTTACTAGTCCATCTTTATCTTCACAAGTAAATTTTGACACTAGTGTCTCAAATTCTCATAGCTCTTCTCAAGCTCATATCAATACTAATAGTGGTACCCAAGCCACTAATACCAACACAAACACTAATACTGCTTATTCTAATAACACTAATCAAACTCATCAACTATTATTACAAACTCTCAATCAAATGAACACATTCAAATCTCATAATACAAATCAAATGATGTGAATGAATAACCACCTTAATATTCATTCCAATCCTTAACCAATGATTTGGGGCACACACAACCAAAGTGTTCCTCCTCCCCCTCTTGAAGATTCTCAAGGTAATGTCATTCCCCAACCTCCTCTAGTCAATAAAGTCATTAAGAATCTACAAAAAACCTCTTACTACCTGAATTACTAACATTATATAGGAGGTATAACACCTACAATCTCTTATAATGGATCAACTGATCCTACCCTTCATCTTAATACATTTGGAAATATTTATAAAGATTGGATAAAATTAAACATCTTTGCTGCTACCAAACTCCTTGCCAAAACCCTCATTGGTGATGCATTGGATTGGTATAATAAACTTAGATCTCATATCATTACTAGTTTGGAAGACTTAGTAAATGCTTTAGTACAAGAATTCCAAACTAGTGATATTCCTAAAAACACTTTGGGCCATTTCATCAATTAGAAATAAAATAAAAACAAAATTTCCCAAGCCTTTATTAAATGATGAAAGAATTTGTCAAACAAGTGTGAACATAACATGGCCAATGACAATCTCTTTCACCTATTTACTAATGCTCTTTATCCTAAATTATAATATCAAGTCTGTACCCTCTCTCCATGTAGCTTGGAAGCGGCCATTGACCAAGCTAAATGACAAGATTTACTTATGCATTAATTTAAGCCACCCCAACCTTCCATGGGTCCTCATCTATTACTTAAAAACAAAAACCAAAATATAACCAATAATGGTGTTATCGATTTATATGATACCATTTATAATGTTCAAGTTGTCATTCCTACCCCTTCTTTAGAACCGCCTCCTTCTCAACAATATACTAATCCTCATTTCTCTTCAAAAAATAAGATTAATGTTCATAAACCTCTTTCTTTAGTTGAATTGCTTAAGCATCTACCTAGGCCTCTTCCTTAATAGATGGACCCTACTCATCCTATGAAAACCTGACATGATCCTAGCAAGCTTTGTTAGTTTCATGCTAGTTGGGGTCACTCTCATGAGACTTATAGAAAGCTTCATAATTTAGTTATAAAAATTATTTTTGGCCCTAATTTTGACCATGATTCTATCACTTTCAAGCATCAACAAGCTTATGAAATTGCTTTTAAATATTACAAAACTCATGATAAAGCTCAAGTCTTGAATCAAGAAAACACTCATTTAGCTATCTATAAAGATCCTTTGCCTAATCATCAAATTATTCAAGAGAACTAAGACAAGCCCACTCCTTCCACCAATAATGTAGAAAGTCTTATTGAACCAAATTATGAAAATAATGTGGTTAGCATGACTAATATGTGAAGGGTGGTGGCTTTCATCGATTCTTAACCTATCTACACCCCACCTCCTTCTAAGACATTTTGTGTTATCCAAGATTCTTCTCCAACTCATTTGAATGAGTTACGGAAATAAGATCTTATAACCTTTGGTGATGGTCTAATTTATGATTTTTCCTTGGATAACACATCCCATTCTATTTCTACCATTCTTCCATCATCTTCTAATACCAACAATAATCAATCTTCTAATGATAGTCAACCTTCTATTAACACTTATTATAAACTTCAAGATCAATCTAAATCAACCACTTATTCTTCACCAAATGATTTTCAACCTTCTTCTAAACCTTCTCACTCTTATCAACATAAATTTCAATGCTCTTTTGCTCCTCCTTTTGAATATTTATTGAACCATTACGCACCTATATCTAATAAACTTCTCATGGGTTATGATGAGTGGGATCCCATTGAAAAGCTCACTAATCTCCCATATCGAATTCCATTTCTTGAGCTCATGAGAACCTTTACCCATCATTAGAACCATCTTATGTAACTATTATTTGAGATGAATATCCATCATCCTCCTTTAGTAGGATGGGAGGTAGCCTTATCTAGTTTTGAGGACAATATCTTGTAATAATGTGAAAAGATGTCCATCAATGTTGATGAAACTATTGATACTTCTCTTTCTTTGAAATTTCCCATCACATCTATGATTCTTGATGCTATGTGAAGATGATCCTCCTTTATTCATTAGCATCCAAATAGGTGACATCCAAGTTAAATAAACATTTATTGATGAGGGTTATGGTACTTGTGTTGCCTCTCTTGATTTCATTAAAAACCTTAGATATTCATAATGCAATATTAAGTCTACATGTAGCACCTACCAAGGATATGATATAAGTCAGATGCCTCCTCTTGGGTGTGTGTGGCTTCCCATTACTATCCCACCTATTACCATTCATGTAAAGGTGATGATTTCTTATAACATCTTGCTTGGTAGGCTATGGACTCATCATATGTGAGCTATAGATTTTTCTACTTGACAATGTGTTAAATTCCCTCATAATGGAGATATTTACATGATTCAAGGAGATACTAACCATTTGAATTTTTAAAAATTCCAAGATCATGGTGTTTTAAAGATTCCCACTCTTGATCCTTTGCTTAACATTCCATTCTGTGAGTCACAATGTTTATATTTTCCTGTCAACTCAACTAGATGTTGTAATGGGCATCCTAAGCTCATTGGTAACATTCCTCCCAACCATTTAGACTTTGGTGATGATTAGCTAGATGAGATTAAATTAAAGATCAAAACTTCCAATCTTGTTCCTCATCTCATCTCATAAATTCTTGCTTCCTAGCAGCCTTGTTCTCACAAACCTCTTTGTGATGACATTCCTATCATCTTATCCGAGACTTAGCATTTCATTCACCATGCTTATTCTAATGGAAAAGTTATTCCAACTTATGTCATTGATCTTCATATGCCAAATTATGATGATGTCTATTATTTAGATGATCTTTTATTAGGTAGTCTTGTTCAAGCACGTAATGCCAAGATTATTTGTTATCATTCTTCTTTAATTGAGTCTTTTCATGCATTTCCTCATGTTTTAACATATATAGTTCCTTATTTTTTCCTTTTTCATTTTTTTTATAGAGTAAAGATGGCACTGACACCTCCAGTTTCTGAGGAGCCCCATAGGACTATGCTCATGGATCATTCTATGACTGAACCTTACCATTTTCATAGGTTCCATGATTCCCATCATTGGTTCACCCTTGAGGTTAGTGAAACCTTCCTTAGACCCTATGTTGATCCTACCCCTCCCATAGTGGAATCTATGTACCATTCATTATTTCTACTTCTACTATTA
This sequence comes from Torreya grandis, assembly GCA_037957365.1. Classification (NCBI taxonomy): domain Eukaryota; kingdom Viridiplantae; phylum Streptophyta; class Pinopsida; order Cupressales; family Taxaceae; genus Torreya; species Torreya grandis. The sequence continues at coordinate 161,896 of JARHVA010005657.1, read as the reverse complement.
TTGAACCTACTCTTGCTTCTTCTATTAGTAGTCCTTCTATTATGCCTAGTTCCACTCTTTCTCCATCACCACCTTCTCTTGGTTATGGTTTTCTTTCTTTACTTAGTATGGATCATATGACAAATAAATAGGTCAATGATACATGTCTTTCTTCTTCCATGCCTGTTATACCTTCTCCCATGAGTATTTCTCCTAGAAATACTCACAAGCATATCTATTGCTTCCATGGGATAGATAATCACTCTTCTAGCCATTGTCATAATTTACAACAATATATTAATACCTTGTATCCTTCTTCCTCATCAACAGGCACTACCATACCTCTTCCAAAATGTTTTCCTAAACATATACCTAAGTATGGTGAGAGGTATTGTCTATGGGACCCATGCAACACACATCACACTAGTCATTACTGTATCCTCCAACAAAATCTTAAGGAACATCTTATAAATATTCTTAGACCTTATACCATTCTTCCCATAAGTCATTCTCACAAGAAGGTTCCCCCTTCTTCTCCCATAGATACACCTCCTATGGTCCCTTCACCACCTTCTGTGCCTCCATCTGTGGTTCCTTCTCCACTCGTGGATCCTCCTTCACCCATGGATCCTTCTCCATTGATGATTCTTGATTCTCCCATAGATTTTATTCTCATGCATTCTCTTGACCATCCTTTTCCCAATTTCCCTCCTTAGCATGATCCAATGAATATACCAAAGTTTTTAGTTAAGGAGATAAAAAAAGGTATTTGCCTAGTATTCAACAAAAATTGACAAGACATTAGCAATAGTTTGTATTCATCTTCATAGAGATTTATCTGATGTCTTGGAAAATGTGTGTGGATAGATTTACCTATATTTATGAGCACATTCATGTTGATTTCTCATTTATATTTGGGTTGGACATGTGCTCTAATCTTATTTCTATTTTTGATTATATCATTTAACACCGTGTCAAATTATTTCCTATCTTATATCATTTTTCTTATTCTTTTTGTACTATAGTTAGCTTATGATTTTATTTTACATTTTTCATATACTTGTATTTTATTTATCAATGTTATTTTTCACTTATCATTCCCAAAACTCTTCCCTTGTATCTTCATGATTGTTTACTTTCTTATCTTTATTTTTCACCGATAGTTGTCATGGTAACTTGGTTATATCTACCTTGTTCATTTTGGTTATTATCTCCTTTTATCATGTGATCAGTTAGCAAAAAATCTTTCTCATTACTATTTCCTTTTAATGGTGCACCTTTGGATCACCTTTTTCCTTCTTCCTTTTTTTTCACAAACTAAGCATATACAGGGTTGAAACTTGAAACAACATACTTTTTCATTATCAAGCCTAAGTGTCTTAGTCAATGTTTTGTTTTTGGTTACTTAGTTTTGTTTAGCCTTAGCCTACAACTCATTCATGTGTATCAATATCTCTTTCATGATTGGTCATTCCAAGTTTGTATGGAGGAGGAATCTTAAAAATCCTTGAAAAGAATCTAAAATCTAAATAATTTTAGTAAAAGGAAATGGTATCAAAAGGCAAAAATATTGAATATTATTAAAATTCAAATCATACTAAAAGATGTGATCCAAACCACATCTCCTTCTTCTAATAAAAGCTCAAACTCCATAATTAACCTCACTATAGAGCTAAGGTATTTTGGGATGCAATAGGCCAGTAGATTAGAAAAGGAGAATAAAAAACATTTTAGTGCTACCTACTTTCTTATGCAAGTACCCAATCTTTGTAGTAGATTGACGGTTTTATAAGGGGTCTTGAGGAGCAGGGAACATGTCTTGGGGAGGTAGGTCCATTTTAATTTTCCTTGTACCAATATACCTTCATGATTTGATCTTAGTAGCACACTTATCTACCTATAAAGTTTTGTGTCTATAGGGAATAGGTTTCCTTTGTACATAGACAACATAGTCACTTAGTGTCTTATCATGTCCTTAGTATGCCTCTTTCCTCCTAAGGTCTTCTTATAAGATGCCTAAGTCTTTGATTTTTACATTCCCTTTTTCATTCCCTTTTCTCATATTTCCTCTTGGGAAATATTTTTTTGCTTTTTGATCACTCCCCATGGGATTTCATTTGTGATTTGCTTTGTAGGACCATGGATAGGACCCAACATCCCTCATAAATTACCACCTTTTCCATCCTATTACCCACTTCATTGATTTATCATTCTTAATTTTTTTGCTTTCCAATGTTATTTTGGTACCCCTTAGGTTTTATTTTGTGATTTGTAGTGTAAGACCATGGATAGGACCCATACCTCCTCACAAAACATTTTTTTTCCCAATAAACAAGTCACTAGCCAATAATTACATGTGTCAAGTAAGAGATAAAATTTGATTGATTATGATGTTACACATCATTTGACATACTTCCCATCTTGATATTTAGTATGTTTTATGCTTACTTCATTTTTATTTCACCTTTTATTTTCTTATTTTCTAAGTGCATGTAAGATTACAACCATTTCTTGAATTTCTCATACTGCCCAGCTTGAATTAGTATGATAAATTTAAGACCAAGTTTTTGCAATTTTTTTTTGTACTTCCCATCATGAAATAGTATAATTGATTGACTTAATTTTGAAATGTTTTTATTACCATTCATGCCCTTTTTCATACCTTCAATTTTATTACATCATTTGTCATACTTATCAATGTGATATTTAGTGTGATTTTACTTATTTAAATATGGTGAAAACATATTTTACATTGGTTTGAAAACAAATCCCCTTACACTTAGTCATTTTTTGTTATTACACTTTTCCCAACTTGAACTAGTGTGTAGTGCATTTCTTTGATTGATTATAATTTTCCAAGTCCTTTTTCACATATTTATTTTAAACATGCATGTGTAATCTATAATGATAGAAAATAAATCACACCACATATATTTCCTATAGCATATACAACAAAGCTAAATACATGTGCTAGAAAGAAATATATAAAGCATCTATAACCTTAACCATAATGAAAAAATACAAAACCATAAAGATAACATACACAACCAAAACCATAAGACAAAATAATGCATCATATATATATATATCTCAAGAGTTTGATACAACACATACAATCATATACAAAGCCTTAACACTAGGGTTGAGCTCCATCCTATCTATCTTGTGGCCTAGTCATACTACCTACTGATGCCTTGATCTAACTCCTTGGAATGGTAAATTATAATAAGGCATCCAAGATCTCAATCCCTCTACCTATCCCTATAGGCATGCTATTTGCACCTATGCCTATACCAACTTAGTTTGGGTTACTACATGTGCTTATGTCAGCTAGGTCTATATCATTGTATATGCCTACATCATCTGTGTCACTATTTTTAGATGCACATCTCTTTCATTAGCTAGGGCCTAATAGGCATGTTTCTCTCCTACACCCATCTTTATGGGTGACTACTTATTCTCTCTCTACATCAATATCTATCTTGTGGCCTTTCCCACTAGTCTGAACTAGCTCACCTAATTTGGGGTAGATGGTACACTTGGATATTCTAGTGTAATGGGGTCATACGGCTATAGAGTCTCATTTACGATGTCATGAAGTGATCTTCTAACTAAGGACCCCCATCTATCCTCTTCATCCTTAGGTACACCTAAAAAATCACACTTGATGGATATTAGATCATTGCCATATCTCATAATATCTATTTATCTACCAAATAAAAACTTAAGAAACAATTCAACCATATTCATACCTATCTGTGTCTCAACTCCTATGGTCTCACCATCTGTGTGACTACCTAGCATAGTCTTTCCATTTGCACAACCTCCTAGTACCTCTTCTATATGTCACCTCCTCATCTCAAACCTAGATTTCATGGCTCATGTCCATCTCAACTTATAACTAAGTGGTCTCTCTCTCATCTATTTATCCTTTGGCTCCTTTAATGTCTCTCTAAGGATGATGATGGTCTCTACTCTCTCCTCCTACCTCTATCACTGCCATGTCCTCAATGGTCATATATCATCTCTCTATGGAGTTGATGGTGATACATCTAGTAGCATTACCTTTACCTCCACCTCCTCTTGCTCTACCCATTATCATATCTGACCAGTCTATCGTCACTCCTAGTTTTATCTCAATGTTGATCTCACTATCAGTGGTCTAAGTCCCCTCTTCCTTTGTGGCTCTCTCACATGTTAGCTCCACTACTAAAGCATGAGATTCAGTGTCACTAGATGAGGTTGACCCATCTACCCTAGCATTGATGCCACCAAATATGGCTCTCTCCACTATGTATAATGTCTTATCACCTCTCTTCTCTCTATCACTAGTCCCACTATGTGCCAACTCTCCCAAGTAGTTTCTAGATGCTCATATGGTCACCATACTATGCTAGTGTGTCTCACCATCTATAACACTGGCATATGGTGCATGACTCATGCTACCTAGTCCTCTCTCCATTTCCTCACCTAAGGTGACCTATCATTAACTGTATGGGGTAACCCAACTAGTTGATACATAAGAAATCTCTCATATATCCATGCTATCATTAGTATGATCGATCCCATGGTCTTATGTCCTCTGACCCACATATTAAATAGATCATGAATGAGTTGGAACTAAATGAAAGAGCCTAAATCATATAATATTTCCACCTCCAACATCATCCTACTCAAGGCTACCATGTATAGTGGTACCTTACCATTTGACTCGGGATAGAGAACTCACTATGTCATAAGGTCTATCACTACCTTTTAGAGATCTAGAATTTGTGATATATACACATCATCCATACTCACTCTCCACCTTAAAAATATCATCTCTGAGCCTATATCCCACATGACTAAGGCTCCCTTCTCCTCTATGCTATTTGGTATCCCTATGGTCACTAGTGTTCTTACTATGGGTAGTTTGAGGATGGCATGGACATCCTCTAGTGTGATATCCACCTCTATCACATCCCATCCACCTCCCATCTAAAGGTGTTGGCCAATCATTCCCAATATCTAAGAAACATGACCCACACATCTACACTGAGGGGGATATTTCACATATTTGATATACCTCTAAGACCCATTGTTTCTAGTCTAGCTCTATCTGTATTTGTCAACATATCTAACAAATTCAGCAACCAAGACACATCTAACAACCTCAAGAAATGTGGCCATCTCTACAACTAGGAAACAAAAAAGGATGTATTAGTTCCTCCATGTCATGTATAATCACAATACATTCTATTTTTAATAAAAAAAGCATAATTTATTCATTTTTATCTATTTTATCCTATTTTGGTCCCTCTTTCCCTTATTTGGTCATTTCAGGCCATTCTAGCCCTCTTGTGACTTCTAGTATGCTTATTTTGGTTCCCTGGTCAACCTGAGTTTGACCAAATTTTCCTTATTTTTGTCTTATTGTATCATAAATTTCTTATTTTTCCTCTTATCTCCTTCTCCCTATTGTTAAGTTTCCATTCTGGCCCTTAGAGACCAACCAAACACTTTTTCACCAGGATTCAGCTTGTACAATACACTAGGTCAACCTATACCTACTAGGTTAACTACATGGATTTTCACCCCGATTCAACCTGCTAGGTCGACCTAGTAAGTTCAATGTGCCAACCTAGTATATTTTGCTAAATATATGCATTTTTTTAATTCTTTCCCTATTTCCTTCTAACCCATTTCCAATCCTCCTATTTACTACCCTTAGAATCTAATTTTATTATTTTTTGACATATATAAATGCTTAAAATCAAATTTTACTCAAAATTCACTTAATTCAATGCGAATTTCAAAAACTGGTTTAAGATCTGTAGTTGCATACATGTAGTGTACCTGATACTGCCTCTGGGTGTCCTCATCTAAGATGCCATTCCCTCACCATCCTAGCCTTGCTTGGTCTCTGATCTCTATTTCTTCTCTTTCACAATTCAAAATGTAAAATGAATTCTCTTATTCCTATTTTAAACCACTTTTCCGCAATTAATTTTTTTAATTAAATTTCCTTCAAATTCCTTCTTTTACTCATATCTTTATTTCTACTCATCCATTTTGAAAACCATAAAATGAATTAGAATCATGGTGATGTAGAGATTATTTTCCACTATCATATGCCTATATTCCTTTTTTTTTGATTTTTGGCTATTTTTTTACACTAACTTTTATAGGTTCACCTAGTGTGATTTATATTGGATGCCTTCACTTTCTTGAAGTCTTATTATTTATCTACAACATTAAGGTAAGTTAAAGGTATGTGTTTTTCAAAATTTTCCTTTCATTTATCTTATTTTCTACCAATTTCACCATACTTAGCATCAATGTTATGTGTTATCATGTTGTTTCTTCCAACACACCATCCCATGTTACACTTACATGACACATGATGAGCTTTGATTGAGGCATATGTATACACATAATATTTTCAAACTTTTATTGATTACTGACACTTCGTATCTTGCAAGAACCTATTGAGTATCAATCTCTTTGAGTTTATGCCTTAAGGGGTGCACTAAGCAAGGGGTGGGTAGACCATCAGTGCTTCATAAGATTGTTATTCCTTTTGTCACTTGACATCCACACTCTAGTCTCCTAAAACCTTGAACCCTAAGCTTATTATTATCTTTCCTATCCATTCTAGTCATTATCTTGTTTTCTCCTTCATTTCTTGCCTTTTTTCCCTTTTGACTTGTTTAGTACACTAGGTCAACCTAGTTGACCTAGTATATTCTAGGGACACTTTAGCTCTTTTGGATTCTTAGCCTCTTGACCGACCTAACAAAAACTTTAGACATTAGCCCAAAAATATGCTAGGTTGACCTAGTTGACCTAGCACAGATGACATGTTTGAAATTTTTTAGTTAAGTTACCGCTTTATATACAAGGTCATTTCCCACCATTTCATAAGAAGAGAATAAGAAATTGAAGAAGTATAAATGAACATCTTTTTATTAACCATTCTACTTGAAGAATAAAGATTTAGGGTTTAATAATTTCTTTAGAGCTTTGATATTTTCTTATGGATAATTCCTTTGAATTCTTAGGTAGGTCATGTAGCCTAGAGATGAGTTATCTTGGTTATCCTTACAACCATACTAATGTCTTGTGAAGCACCTTGGCCAAGGGAGGGATTGAGGCTCGACAGGTTCATCTTCAAAGATAAGTTTTCCTAACTTTATTTATCCTTTATAAGAGTAGATAGATAATGTATTATGTATTCTTTTCTTCTATGTATTAGGATTCCATATACATTGATGTGAGTATATGTCTATTATGTATGTTTCTTTTAGTTGTTGTTTATTTATTTAATTCTAAACCCCACTCTATGCCACAAGCTTTGGGGAGCACTAAATTAGTTTACTTTTCTTTTTATTAGAATATTTTACTTTCTTGTTTATTAGCACAAGTGAAATATCAAATCATAACACTCTTTTAAGGTTGTTGTGCGATTATGTTAGACTATAGACTTTATTACCCTTCCTAGCATGATATGTTGTGACAAGTGATACAAGTGATCCCTTAATCAAGTCTAGTGGATCCCCATATTGGTCATGTTATCACTTAACAAGTGTATACCCAATTAGAATTGTAGGTGTGCTCTATCTTATCTAATCTAGGATTGATTCATGTGCATCATGTAATCTCGATTGCATACACACTCTATCAATTCTACACTGAATAATATTTTCCTTGAGTCTCCATTTAGACCAAGTGAATGTAGGTCCTCTAAGGTCAAGATCCAACACACTAATGTCAATAATAATGAGGATAAATCATCCATGCTATCTATACAAATTGAATCCTTTTTTATCTCTTGGGTGTAGGGGTGAGTTGAAAAATCTTTCCACAATCCACAATATTTGAGTGCAATTAAATCTAAAATCTCTAATATCTTCCCAAAATTTTCTATGCGATGTGCTTGTGTTAGGAGCATATACATTTGAGAATATCCATTGTTTGTGCTCTAAGATGTTAGTGAATAGAACTGCCACATGATGTGATTTGAGAATAGTTTCTCCTATGAGATACTTAGTATTCCAAAAAGTAATCAGTCATTCGAATGATCCAAAAGCGCTTATTCAAACAACTTCTACTTCATTCTAGTACACCTTTTTATGATTAAAGAAATAACTTTCCTCTATTTTTGATTCTTGAATGGCCAAAATTGTGGCCTTATTATTTTTTAAAAATATCTAAAGACCTTCTACTTACCTACACTATGCATACCTCTTATGTTCTAGGATAGGATCAACATTAAGACCATTATTGAGATGGAGTGCCCCCCTTGAAAGGGAGAGTATTTTTATTTCCATTTTCTATATCTAATTGAGTTAATTTATGAAAGAAACTCTTTTTGGATGGTTTAGCTACTTTATGTGGGGTTTTTATATCTAGGCGTTTTACACTCCTTGTAACCATTGAAGACATTTCCTTCATCTTTATGTTTCTCTTCGAGGTACTTTTTATCAGCTGATGTTCACTATTTTCCTCATTCCCTCTTTCTACAGTTTAAACTTTAGTTTGTGTGTTTTCCTCTAAATCTAAATCTTACTCATTCCAATATTTAACATCTATATCCTAGTCCAAAATTTGAAACCTATTTTGGATCTGTATACTATTTGCCTTATTATCCTATTTTCCCCCAAAGGTTATTTTATGAATTAGTTCATCTTTTCTCATGTATTCCTATTGATTAGCTGATTGATTCTTCATATCTTCTAGGACTGGTTGTTTAAATGAGTTTAGATTTACTACTTTTCTTGATTGAGCTAAATTTGATTTATCTAAATCAATTTTTATTTCTGGAACATCTATTTTTTCCTCACTTGAATCTAAATTTTCTACTACAATCTGCTATATATTATAAACATTTTCATTTATATTTGGATTAGAGGTCCTTGGCTCTATCTTTTTGAAATAAAATCCACCCCTTCTCTACCATGTTGTTGAATTTGAACTCAAGTGACAAAATTTTACTTAGTGCCTCAATTTATGGCATTTTTCACACATCAATGAAGATTTTTCAAATTCAATCTTCTATGTTCTGATTCCAAAAGGTGTATGTAACACTATGGACTTTGGTAACTCTTGGTTGACAAAAGTGTTCACATAGAATCTAGTGTGATTGAGTCTCATTCGCAACTTGGTAGCTGAATATAAGGCTATAAGATATCTAAATGATTTGGTTATGCTTGTAAACAAGTCCTCTTCCCAAACCTTAATTGGGAGACCCAAAAGTCTAACCCAAGTGGGAATTTGGTTTATATTTTCCTTTTCAAGATCAAAACTCAGTTCCCATTTCTTGAAGAAAAGCCTTAATTTTCTAAAGAATAATTGTCCTCTAGCTAGAATATTAGCAATGTCCTCTAGGTTATTAAATCTGATCATAAAGAAGCCATTTACCATTATGAGTATTTCCATGTGTCCTTTCATGATCTATTTCAACTTTTACCAAGCTTTGAAGCTATCTATATTAGGTCTAGCAGCCATGAACTTTCCCACTAGGGTTTGGTTCATTCTTGATGAGGCATGATTTATGAGTGATGGAGTGATTTCAATGTGTATGCTTTTCCCATCCTATATGGTTTTTAGATATTCCAACTATTTCATCTTCTTCTTATCCATTAAACTCATAAATATATCACACCAAGATGATTTACCTGATGCTACCTTAGGAATAATAGCGTTAAATTTATTACCTTTTTCTATTGAGATTCCTTGTGTCAGAGTTTCCACTGATAATTCATCAAACCTAGTGGCCCACATGGTTTCACTTTCTCTATCTCCATCCCTTCTCTCCCTCTTTGAGTTGAGTTTTGAAATCTTGGTTTCCCACCCATTGAATTTAGCCTTTATTTGACCTACACAAATGTCTTTACCTTCCTCCTTGTCCTTCATAGAGTCCTTCTCTAGGTCCTTCCTCATTATGGAGCTCAATTTCTAAAAAAAATTCAACTAGAGTTTGTGTTAGATTTAGAGTAGGAATTAGTTATAATTCTTAATTCTTTGCACAAGATTTAAATCTTAGCATATACCATTATAATTTTTTAAGTTAACATGTATACTTTCTTTGTGGTAATTGAATGTAAATTGTGATTTCAATAGAGAATTATTGAAGCATGTAGATGGTGGAATTTTTTTACTTTATGTAATCTTCATGTGATATTTTTATTAATATATGTAGTATTTTTTTCAATAATAACCCTGAAAGAAGGAATTGAAGATAGCTATATTTAATAAATTTTAGATTATAGATTAGGTGATGGGTATAGGCATAGGAACTTTATTATTTATCGAAGGAGAAATGTAGGGTTACTTTTTTAGTAGTTGAAGGGTTTCTATTGGCATGTTGAATTTATTAAAAATAAGTTAAAAATGCATGGAATATAATTTTGGAATTGATAGCATTCATTTTACCTATGAAAACAAATGTAATTTAGAAAGAGAAGTTAATATGAATTAATCATAGCTTGCCAAGTGTTTCAATGAAGTTAAATAGATCAACAAATAAAAAGATAAAATGAGGACATTCCAGTGTGAGGATCCCTCCAAGGATGAAGCCACAATGTTTTATCCATGATATCTCCTTGTAAAGGTTAAGTGAGTCACAATTTTGTGAAGGGTTGAAGATTGAGGTCCAAAAACATCAACCACTTGTAATGTAATATTTAGTGATCTTGATTCATGATTAATTGAAAGTAGGTCATATAAGATTATGATTTGTTATAAAATGCTAAGTAGGTGTGACCATGAAATTTGGATGGGTGGGTATTGGGAATGCATTAAAATCACAATTTTGAGGGAAAAATATTATGATTTTATATTTTAGAGTTTATTCAATTGACACTAGGAAAATTAGATTGTAAAGTAAATTTAGTTTATGGTGGGAAAAGTAGTTGGATATTCTCTTTACAAAAAGATAGATGGAAGTATCACACAACTAAGAGGCATTATGAAATGGAAAATTTGGGTTATCTAAATAGTAATGAATAGAATCAATTATTTTGTAAATTATTATGCTAAAAACTAAAGAAGGCATGTGCAGTAACACATCTATTTTTGTATTAAATAATGCATTTAAGTCTTCAAGTGTTTTCTTATTTTTTAATGGAGTGATGAATGTTGATTGAATAGCCTTGATTGATCTTTCATATTTCATTTTACTAATTTTTTAAAGAGATAGATTGGGAATTATTTATTGTTTAGTTTTTATTCAATGGTGGACAAAGGTACAAAAGTTTCAAATAGATAGAGATGTTATAATAGAAGTATTTAGTTTTTTGATGTAGAAAATATAATTGAAAGTGCAAAATATATGTGGAGATGGAAGCTTGCCTTTGATGCATCATCTTCAAAATTTATATTCTTAATTTATAAAATGAGTTGCATGGTAGTTTTTTGGTAGAAGTTACAATTAAGTATATTATACTAGTTGCATATGCATCAGTGGTACTTATCAATTGATTGATTGTAATGTCTAGTATGAACTTATAATATATGAAAACATGAGGTATAGTTTATATTATGATGCATTTAAGGAGCAATAATATAATGTCATAATCTACATGATCATAACTAGTTTTGGGGGAAAATTGAAAGTGTGTTATATGTATTTATTTTCCTATAGAAATTTTGTGTTTGTGTATTTGAATGAATTACTAGTTATATTGAGAGTAATTATGAATTTTATTTTTTTCATCTATCAATTCAGTATGTAGGATTGGTTTGTTTTTTAAATTTATATAGCATTGATTTTTAGATAATAAGTACATATTGTTTAAATATATGGCAAACATTTTGACTACTAAGGTCATCAATTATTGCCAAGCCAAAGTAGGGTGTTGTTTTCTTACACACAAGTATGTGAAAAATGTTAATAGGTGTGAAGTAATGTGAAGTTTTAAAAATAATGAGTTTGTTTATGCATACCATTTTGACCTAATCTCCAGTGGTTTGCCATCTTGTATGCTTTGTATTTTCCTTTTCCATGTTGGATATAATGACATAACAAAATTAGGAGGAATTTAATAATATTTAAAAGTACATGTAAGAAGATTTTGATATAAAAACATAAGTTGATAAATGGTAGAATAAAAAAATATCATATTTATACATGGATAAATTATAATTGAAATTTTATTAGAAACATATTAGGTTTGAATCTTTTTGGTTTTTTTTAGTTTATTGGTATTTTTGTATAGGTGTGTCATTTTATTTTATATGTTTGATTTTGAGAGGTAATTATGTTTAGAATTTATGTTGTTTTATTATTAAAATTAAGGGTTAAAATGTATGGCCAAACAAATAGTGTCATGATAGCTGTAATATAAATCAGTTTTGTAAATGTAATGTTGTTTCACTAATGTGTTTGACCATATGTGGTTAATAATAGGTGTTGACATTGTGTTTTTATTTTAATTTAGGTAATTCACATTATAGGTGTCCATATGACATTTTATTATTTGTGCATTGTTGTTTGCTTTCCCATATCAATGGTGAAGTTGCCTAGTATATATGCATTGCATTTTTTTGTATCAACTAATAATCATTAATATCTAAAATATTATTATTTTATGTTACATATAAATTCATAATTAAAATTTATTTTCCATGGCTGGTTATAATTGACAATATGGATTCCACATTATTCTTCTTGTATTGCATAATTTTTGTAATAGGAACATGTTTTTTTATTGCAATTCATGATTCCATGAACACAAGAAATTTTTATGCAGTTGAATTATTGAAATATATATATTTGAAATATTTAATATACCTATCTCTTGGAAACACAATACATCATAATACATTAGGTCATGATCAATGATTACATCTTCTATGTGTGCTTTAGGCTTATTGTATTTAATGATGAAATAGGAGTATAATAATTTTTGTCTTTGTTAATTAGATCTTGTTCAAGTTTACATTTTGAAATTGGTTGTAAGTTATAGTCATATAAAATGTCACTTGAGTGCAATGAGTGTCACTTGAGACCACCCATCCATAGCTTAGCCCTAGATCTATCTTATGGTATATTTTGACCCTTATACAACTTTAGTGTGGGTATTACACATCCCTAAACATCCTAAAATTAGTCCTAGACCCTCACCTAGGGATCCAGGCCCCATAGTTCCCCAAGTTCTACCATTTAGATATTAATGCATTTATTTGAATACTAGCACACTGCAACAGTGACCAAAGGACTATCTTAGTGTCCCTTACCCAATTTCAACCCCAATGGATATATTTTCAATTCCTAAGTAACTTAGGGTCAACCTATACCTATTTCAAAATCTACACAAGTAGCAAATCAATATAAATACATGAATTTTAGCCCTTTACCCAATAGATGGAAATCAAATACAATATACATATAAAAGATTAGAATAAGTGGTGCATAATTAAGGTAATTGATCCCTATTATACCCCAATTCTATATATAGTCATATACAACCCTCTTAAGGTCAAAATACATAGATTTATAATCTCAAGCCTCACTCAAAACACTCAAGTTGGCACACATACTAACATTTACTTTCACTTACACTAATACTTAGATTGGGAGAAATACATCAAGCTTGATCCCTTCTTGAGGTGTTGGTATGTAGGAAAATCCCAACATAGTAGGTTGTTGAGGATGTCTAAGGTACCTACCTAACATCACCCTTTTGCTACTTGTGCTTTTCAAATACCCTAAGAACATGGAGATATAGTGTTTTCATATAAAATTAGTCTAAAATAGGTCATAAATAACAAAGTAGGTTTCATCTCTAAATAATAGGCCTATTAGACTCAAACACAACTATTCATAGAAGTTCACATTAATCCCTGCATAAGGACACTAGCACAAAATAGAGGATACTAGCATAGTGCATTATTATCCAAGGAACCATGAAATTATCTAGGAGGAATTCTAATACTTAGATCCTAATTATGACACCTTGATTAGCTTTTTTGCTAATTTGTAGCCTCTAGAACATCTGTATCAATTAGTTTTTAGTGAAGTACTTATTTGCATCATTCATTGTTATTTTAAGAAATATCAGATTAGGTTAATTATTACAAAAATTAATGGTTTTATTTATTGTATTTTTGATTTACTATACTCAGACCCGACCCTTTAACAACCTAAGATTTACATACACTAAGTCCTAAAAAGTTAAATCATAAGTGGAACATTTCTATTTCTATCTTTTTTTTCACTTTGAAATTATTCATTGATCATAGAGTGAGTGAGTACAATGACTCGATATGCCATATACATTAGAGGATTATATATGGTAATCCATGATGTATTACACAAGAAGGGTCAAATGCAAGATCATCCATTATGAGGCCTTTTGATCTATGTATTATTTGTGCACATGTGAGTGTTATTGGAAATTATTTGTTAAATAATTTTTTTTTAAATGCATATTTTATAGGCTTAACAACAAGTAAGATTGGTATCTAATAATGTTCAATGGATTTATTGTATGAGAAAACTAGTTTCTTGGATTAGTTATGTCTAATACGTGGGCCATTGAATTTGATCCAGACTATGTCCACATCATTTATGATTATGTATGCCTTAAATTTTTCATCTGAGCCATTAACTAATCCATCTCAAATGTCATAATTTATAGCATAAATTTAAATATTATTCTAGGATTAAAGTCAATAGTTTAGTGTTGGATTATAAAGATGATTATTTCAAGCATTAGTCATGAAAAACATAAAATAATGAATAAGAACTAACAATCTAGGCCAACCTATTCAATGAGGTTTGCAAATGATAATAAGAAGTAATTGAAAGAAACCACATATGTATATTTCCTTCCCAAGTGATTTCAACATCCAAAAGCATCTCTAAGCATGTTTTTCCCCTTGATTTGGTGTTCTTATATGTGTCAACAATAGATGCCAAGCTCCTCCATTATCTCATGATCACCATGCATAATCTAGGCTTATGATATGGAATCAAATCGATAACTATCAATGAAACTATCCTATTTCAAATAAAACATAATAATCAACACAAAGAAATATGGTGGAGATAATACTACATTATAAGTTTACACAATTTAAGCTTAAAAATGAAGTTCTATGCCCTTTTATTTATAGATTTTTCAAGTTGTTTAGGATCAACCATGATCATCCATATCAAGATTGAGATGTGTGGCTATAAATTAATATAATATTACATAATAAATACATAAATATCCTCATAAATATTTGGGAAGAAGAGGCATTAATGAGGTAGGGGTGCTGATAAACCTGATATATGTTACATTTATGGCTTAAGGATGTGACCACATTGATCATGTCATTAGGTGATGTAGATATTCAGAATCAATTTACAATAAAGAAATATTCAATTTAATCCATGAAATTATTTCTTAAGATCATAATTTGACTTAAGTTTCCTAAGTAAAATTAATCAATTTTAGTGTAATTCTTTATAATTTGGTGCACAATTTATCAAAATGGTCAAAAAGTCATAATACTAGGTCATAATTTGACTTGGGAGGAATTGGAAGATTATCTTAAATGAATATAGACCATTATCCCATTTAGGATGTTACCAACACAAAATAATAAAGGCACATAACATGTTCTTATGAATTAGAATAAAAACACCAAAATGTGAAATCATCATTTTGACTTGAAATGATTTAGGAAAAGTTAGGATTCACATAAAATGAATTGCCCCATTTAGGTATACATTGGCCTAAATCAACACTTCTATATGATAAGATCAAACCATTTAGTGTGTTTAAGTAATTTTGGCCTAAATTGTGCATTTGAGTGTAATTCGAGTAAGACTGACAATTTCAACATAAATGGTGTTAGGAATTGGATGTCTAAATTTTGCCCATTTTGAGAAGGAGTAGTGAGACATTCAAGTGAAGCAACATCTATTCAAAGAAAATAGTTGTCAATAAGAAAATGGAAATGATCCATGATGCCCCATCAAGAGGACATACTGGGATGAAAGAGAAGAATGGACTCTTGAAAAGAGAGAGAAAGTGAGAATAACCCATGGAATAGATTAAATATAGAGGAGCTAATGCTTGCACACATTGATTCTATTAGTGATCAAAATATAACTATAATATAATGGGCCCCAAATAATGGATGGAATGGGAAGGATGAAATCTAAAAATATAAGCAACACAATTTAAACACACCTAAAGCTAGGATGTAAGCTGTGTGCTTTGAAATTGATCAATCCCAAGACAAGTTTCAAACTAAAACATTGCCATCATGGGAAAAAGTATAGAGAGCTTGTAATTATGATAAAAGGATAATGTTATCTCCAAAAATAAAATAAATAATAATGTTCTCCTATAGAGTAGATATGATCATGATAAATGAGTTTGCCCAGGTAGGGCTCATTTTGATCACTCATAAAGAATGGTTTACCCTTGTAAAGTTGATTTGATTCTTATGGTAGGTTCAGATGTTATGCCCTAGAATGGGTAAATTAGAAAGCAATAACTCAAGTAGATAACCTATTACATAGATTAAATATGAGTACGCACAAACATAAATGTGAGGGTGATCTTGAGAGTTGTTCATCAAAGCTATGCTGATGTTTATAATTGAATCTAAAGCAAAAAGTGCTTAATATAGAAAAAAAATTAGGCATCATAATTATGAAGAGCTTATGAGGACTTGGAATTTTAAATGGGTAGATCCAGTTCAAATGTGAATACCTATAACTAAGGATAATGGTAAAAAAATGACCAAAACTAGAATTACAACTATTTACATTTATCCATAAAAGCAAAGATAAAGATAAAAACAAAACACAAATGAACCCAACTTAAAATTAATATATGAATAATCAATACTTAAGTAATAACAAGAATATTTTGAAATAAAATGAGAACAATTTAAATCATGAGACCAAGATATAAATAATTTAGATCCATATGGACTAGAAAGGTGTTCTTGGAAAAAGAAAACAAAGAAGCAAGACCAAATAAGAAAAAAAAGACCAAGAAGAAAAGAAGAAGAAAAAACCAAAGGAAATAAGAAGAAATAAATGAATATGTAGGAAATCATAACAAAACACCTAGAAAAAATAACAAAACAACAATAAAACTCAAATAAACACACATTAAAAAAAACCAAGTTAGTGCGGTATAAACACAATTATTTTTACACAGAGTAGAGGCGTTACTTTTTACAATAACATAAAGAAAACAAGGACACAAAGTTTATTCCAAGTAACAGGGAAATAATGTAGAATAAATGGGGGAAAGAGAAGAAAAGGAAGGGGTTGGTTGAGCAGACTCTAGATGTATAAGACAAGTGGACGATGCCTACATAGTTATATGGATGCATGTTCCAAAATGAACTTCAGGCCAAATATAGTTCTCCCAAGAAGTGGGATAGAATACAAGTGATGAATAAAAAATATGATAAATGTTGTAGAATAAAAGGGAATAAAAGAAAACCAATGAAAGAAATGAGAATGGTCTTGTAAAATGGCAAGTATGTGGGACAAGATTAATTGTAAAACGACAAGAGTGTGAGGATAGTCAGGATGTACAAGAGCATAAGACTATGTTTTTTTTTCTTTTGTGGATAATTTTAAAATGTTTTTGGTATTTTTGGGATAACATATGTATAGAGGGGAACCACCTAGTCAAGGAGATGCTCACCCAAAATTAGAAGTTCCAATAAATAGCTAAGTCGGCTACAATGGCCCATACTTGTAAATTAGTGAGAGCATGGATCCTGATAAGGCAACAATGCCTACCATGTAGTAGTAAGATAATAAAATAATATGAAACATAAGATAAAATATGAAAAACCATATGTTGTGGTATCCATGCTCACTTGTATATAAAATGAGTTCCAAAATACTATCCCCACTAATTTGCTTTGTAGAATTAGCATCAAATGTGTTTATAATACTGATGATTCATAATCAGGATCATAATTGTTAAAGGGATAAAAGTGTCTGATTTACAACAAGCTGAAGACATAACAAAGAATGTGGTTCTCAAAGAGAATATTCCAAAATTAATGGGGTCCAAATTATTGTACAAAATAAATATGGTTCTCAAAGAGAATGGTCTAGGATAGGATAAAATATGTTCAGAGTGCCAACGGTCCAAAATCCTTCACTATCCCAAGTCATGAAAGTAATAAGGTTATCAAAATAATGGGCCAAGGTAGGTAAAAATAATATGGTCCATGAGAGGATGGTCTAGGATATAATGGTAAAATACTTTAGCTTAAGTTACCCCTAAGTAAGGGGTCTTGTAGATAATGGATCAAAGCTATTCAGGCATAAAACCTCTTAAGGTGCATAATGTTCATGGGCTCTGGAAGTTCTTCACCATTCAAAGTAGCTAGTCAATATGCCCTTGATCCATAATTTACCATGATAATATATGGTCCCAACAAATTAGTTTGGAACTTACCTTTTTCTTTCATTTAACATTTGTGTTCTTTAGTTTTCATTCAAGACCAAATCACCAATCTCAAACTCTTGAAAGAGAATGATCTTATTGTAGCTTCAAAGAAATCTATTTTGATAGGCTTGTAAGTTTTCTAGGGTAGTTAAATGCTTACCATAAATAATTTATAATTCTTGAAACCTTAAGACTCTATATTATTCATCATATTCAATATGTTCCAAAGATACTCCTAAGGATGACAACTTATATCAATCACGATAATAGATTCTATGCCATAAATAAGGGAGTATGGAGTGGCTCTTGTAGGGGTTCGATGATTGGTTCGATAGGCCCAAAGGGAAGGAAATATTTATAAGTTCCAATTATAGATAGTATCATTGGTAATCTTCTTGAAAATGGCTATAATGGTCTTTTTTGATGCCTCAACTTTTTCATTTCCTTGTGGGTTATATGGCATGGATTTCTTGTGCTTGATTTTGAATTTTGCACAAAGGTATTTCACATTTCTATTTACAAAGGATATACCATTATCAGATATAATGCATGATGAAATGCTATATCAATAGATGATATGATATTGAATGAATTTGGATATCTATTTTTTGATAACGTAAGTGAGAGGAATGGCCTCAATCCATTTAGTAAAGTACTCGATAGTAGTCAAAATGATTTTATGTCCATCTAAAGATGTAGGGTTTATTTTCCTATTAAGATGAATGCCCCATGTAGAAAATGGGCATGGTGTAGTGATTGATTGTAGAGGTAAGGAAGGTGCATGTATCAAATTTACATGTTGTTGATAAGGAACAAACTTCCTCACATAACTTCAAGCATCTACCTCTATTTTTGGGCAATAATAGTCTATTCTAAGGAGCTTTTTAGCCAAGACTACACCATTGGTGTAAAACCCACACATTCCTTAATGAACCTCCTTTAGTGCTAGCTTGGATTATCCTAAAGATAAATAATGAAGTGACATTCCATCATAGCCTTTATGATAAAGCTTGTTTCCAAGGAGGGTATAATGGGATAGGTAGTGATGGAATAATTTTTGTTGGTTATTGGTCAAGTGATCAGAAATTAGGTTCTAAAAAAGGTTTCAAGTCATAGTTTGAGTGGTGGCACACTGTAGAGCTCGTCTAGAGCTTTCTAGCATGTTTTGTGGTTCATAAAACATAGTCAAATTTCTGTGTTAAATTCAAATTCAAATTCGTGCCTTTATACTCAATTTGAATCCTGTAGCACAAGTGGTCAAGGCTAATCAATTTTGGGTGGTAGGTAAAGATAAATAATTAAGTGACATTCCATCGTAGCCTTTATGATAAAGCTTGTTTCCAAGGATGGTATAATGGGATAGGCAGTGATGGAATAATTTTTGTTGGTTGTTGGACAAGTCAAGTGGAAAAATGTGATCATAGAAGTAATTATAATAGGCTTAGTACCAAGGTAGTTTAGGTGGGAGATTAGGACCAATAATGGTGCATACCCTTTCTAAATCTTGTATAATATGTGTAGGATATAGAAGATTATCAATTAGAAACTGATACTTTTTAGCTCTACGATAAATTTGTATCATTGACCTAGTTTTTACCATTGCATCAGTAGATTTGTTGTTGTCCCTTGGTACTTATTCAAACTAGACAGATTTAAAGTGTACCTTAAGATTATCCATAATTTTATTATAAGGAACAATAATTTCATCTCTAGTTTGATAATAATTATTGGTTTGATTAATGATCAATTGGGAATCATCATACACTAATAAATGCTAAATATCCCATTGAATTTCAAGATGAAGTCCTATAATAAGCACCTCATACTCAACCATATTATTAGTAAAATAAAAATTAATGTGAAATGCTTTGGGAATCAAATCCACTTGTAGTGTAATAAAAAATAAGCTAGTTACAAATCCATAAGATGTGAAAGAACCATCAAAATATAGCTTCTATTGCTCAAACTCATGCTGCACTTCTTGCACTATCATGATTGAATCACCTGGAAAGTTGAATCTGAGTGGTTGAGTGTCTATAATAGGGGAATATTCAAGTTGATCAATGATAACTTTCCCCTTAATAGATTTATGATTCTGATACTCAACATCAAATTCACTTAGGAGCATAACCCACTTAGGCATGCATCCTATAAGATTTACTTTGGATAATAAAAATTTGAGAGGATACACCTTGGTGATGACAATTATGTTATTGTTTAACATATAATTTTATAAAATTTGGGAAGAAAACACCATAGCTAAACACACATTCTCAATAGGCATATGATTGTGTTCATAATCCATTAGTGTGTGGATTAAATAATAGGCTACATATTCCTTACCTTGATCATCATGTTGGTCCAAAAATTCCACCAGTGCATGCTTAATTACTAATATGTAAAAAATCAGTGGGTACCCAAGTCTTGGTGGTCTCAAAATTGGTGGGTTGGAAAAATATGTCTTGAGATTCATAAATGCTAACTAAAAATATTCATCCCATTAGAATGTGATCCCTTTATTCAAGAGATGTGTAAATGGGTGGCACTTATCTACCTATTGAGAAATGAACCTATGGATTTATTGGATTTTTCTTTTTAGGCTTAAAAACTATTTAAGATTTGAAGGTAGAGGCATTTCAACAATGACCTTAACCTTCACAAGGTCAGATTTGATCCCTCTTTACAATACAATGAAACCTATCAATTTACCTCAAGTGAATCAAAAGAACATTTCTTAGGATTCAAGTGGACTTTATATTCATAAAGCCTTTCAAATATTCTTCATAGAATGTTAGGATTTCCAACATGTATTCTTGATTTTTATAGTATGTCATCAACATAGTCCTAAAAAATATCATGCATCATGTCATGAAATATGACAATCATGACACACTGATATGTGTCTTTAGCATTCTTTAATCTAAATGGCATGCATTAGTAATAAAATGTTCCCCATGGAGTGGTGAATGTAGTCTTTTGTTGATATTCTTGGGCTATCTTGATTTGATTGTACCCAAAAAATCTATCCACGAGGGACAAAATCTCATACCCAATAATAGAATAAACTATCATGTCAATGTTGGGTAGAGGAAAATAATCTTTTGAGCATGATTTGTTGATGTCTTTGAAATCTATATAAAGATGTATACCCTATAGATTTTTTATAACTAGAATTATGATATCCATTCAAAATAGTCTAGTGGTCTGATGAAGCCTACTCATAATAACTTTTCCAATTCAGCCTTTACCAAGAGGGTGATGCATGGATGCATCTTTATTAATTTATGCTTAACTAGTTTGGTATCTAGATGAATAAAAAGGTGATGAAATACCAAGTGTGGGTCTAAGATTGACATGTTAGAATATGCCCATGAAAAAATGTTAATAAAATCCATGAAAATTTATATAACATGTTCATGTTCTACTTTAGTAAGGGAAGCTCCAAGATAAACCATTTTGAGATCATCATATGTTCCCAAGTTTAATTTTAAATATGTTCTCTATAAGAAGGGTGGATCTATATTCAATTATAGTAGGCAAGGTGTGATCATGATCATCTTCTTCTATTACATCTTCCTATTGTTCCTCCCAAAGCTTTGGATAGTGTGATGAATCAAAATCCACCATCTCTAGTAATGTCCAAGTAGCAAAAACCTCTGGAAACTCAAGAGCAAGATAGTCAAACATTTTTTGTTGTTATGAAGAGATGCTTGTATTAGCTATAGAGGTATGAATTTATGGATATTCTACATCTTGAGGGGATGAGTAAACTTTCCTTCCCAAGAGTGCTTGAAATAGGTTTTCACTCAAGGGCTTGCATTTTTCTTTAATTTTTCCTAATTAATGAGCACCTTAAAGAGGTTTTCACCTGAAGATATCAATGTTTTATCTTTATTTTGACCAAGAAAGTTTACTTACTCTCCAAAGTAGGTCTAAGGATCTAATGAAAAATCAAAGCCCTGTTTATGATCACCAATGGGCAATCCATCTCATAGGCCCAGGTATTTTGTAATAGATTCTTCATTCTAAAACTCATCAAGGCACATGACCAAATTTTTTTGGTCCCAATAAATGAGTTCAAGATGGAAAAGCCATAGGGAATAATGAGGTTTTTCTTCAGTAAGGTAATCTCTAATAGTGGAATGGGTTCTTGCTTCAATAGAGGAATCTCCAATAGGATAATTAGGTGTTATGGTCTTAATGGTGTTTTGATCAAATAAATATGAGTTATCAAGATCATCAAAAAGGATTTAATGGGATGCTTCATCACTACCAAGAGTAATATCACTAATCAATTTAGAAGAATCACTATCAAAAGTCATGAGGTCATCCCCAAATGGTATAAATCTAAGACCATGATTTAAATTAGGTAAACCAACTAGTAAAGGTTCCAAAAAGAGGTGAGATAAGTTTTTTTAGGTATGATCACAAGTTTGAGTTCAATATTTGAAAGAAAGGTGCATAAATCACTATTTTAGGCCTTCTCAAGCTCACATAATGAGGTATTCAAACTTGAGAAACACTTTCAAGCATTTGTTGGCATGTGTAACCTATGTGTGGGAGTCTAAGATATTTAAGAGAGATGGGAAAGGGTCTTATATAAGATCTCTAGTCATTATTTTTAGATTTAAGTGGCAGTCCTTTATAAATAATCATTAACACCAAAATGTGTGTTAAACCTCCCTAAAACCCTAATAAGGACCTGATGTGAAATATTTTGTTCAAATCAGATTAGGATGGATTCAAATGTCTAGATAAGATATTATATAATGTATTAAACTCTCCCAAGTAACTTTAGGTGGTGTTGGTTAATTAGATGAGAGAGAAAATATATACGTACAAGCTTATTCATCAAGAAATTATTGTAGTTATCAAAAGTTTAATTGGTCAAGAAGAGTAAATAGATGGTAGAAGAAGATAGATACTAATTTTACATGTAAAAAATGTTTTATGGATAGGTTATAGTCTTCATGTGCCTTAAATTGGTCATCCAAGTAAGCCAATCACAAACAAACCTAATGGTGCAGATAATCTAAAACCTAAGTAGAGATGAAGAGTTAGATTTGAGGGTTTGTGCATAATAGATTAATGTAATAAAGTGAATGAAGAATTTATTTATGAATTTTAATTTATTATCATGATTTGTATAATATTTGGAGGTTAGTGTATTTTGTGAAAATGTTGCTCATAAAATAACATGTCTAGTTCAGAAAGGACTATGAGACATAAGGTCAATAAATTGGTTTGCAAGACTAATATTTGCCATTATACCATATGAATTTTCTATTTGAGGATTTTATGGAGATTTCATAGTACCATTTTTATTCTTTGAGAGTCATGACAAGTGTCTACATAGGCATTGGAGGTCGAATTCTTCATGATTGGTTTTTGAGGTGATTTGGTAGTTTTGAGTAAGCGAGTTGTAGAGATGTTCTTGAGCCCTTATTCCCTAAGTGAAGGTGTTCCAAGAATTTGGTGATGACCTTGAAGTCATGGAGAATATGTATTCATGTTTTATTTTTCATTGTTGAGTAGCTTAAGGGTGTTTAAGCTTCATTATTATATGACAAATGTTTGAGGTACATCGGCTTAATAGGGTAGTTTGTATTAAAGGAGATTTCATGATATTAATGAAGGATGTAGGTATAATAAAGCATGGAGGAGGTCATGAGAGTTCATTGTATAAGTTATAAAATGGATTTTTTATTATTATATAAGGCCATCTAGGCCCAAGAAGATCAAGTTTTAACATTAAGAGGGTAGACCTAATGTAATTATGTCTCCATGAGACCTAAAGGAGGAGTAAGGCTTAATTATGTTATGGAAGACCAAAAGGGGTTTAAATTTTGATTTAACCATTTTCATAAGATGTCTTAAGACCTATTGTGTAGCCAAACTAAGATGTTGAAGGTGTGTGGCTGACCAATTGGTATGTGACTATTATGGCTTCAACTCACACCCTTTGGGAGGAGTTCTTTGGGCTTCCCCTAGCTGAGCTATAAAAAGGGAACAACCCTAGGTTATGGGTATCCTATGATTGGGTTGAACCTCAAAAGTAGGCTAGTTCCTATTTTATGCTCACATAAGCTAAAACTAAGCCTAGAGATTCATGAGAAAAGGGTTAGAAGGGGATGAGGGCTCCTAAGAAAGCTAACAAGTGATGCACCAAAATATAGCTTGATCTTCCCTAGTCAACTCAAAGAACACTAATGAAATGGGTAGGGACTGGGTTCAGAATAAAACTATATACTATACATACATGTGGAGTTTCACCAAATGGTCTATGCTAAGGGAAATCAAGGAGGGGTCTAAAGTAAGACCCTAACCAGTCATAGTATCCACATGCAAGCTTTAATTAAGAAGTACCTAACATTAAACATGACATGTATGAGTAGATGAACTTGTAAATTGGTGAGATCATAATTCAAAGAGGGAGAGATTTATACTACATGCATGAATTAGACATGTACACACTATACCAGAGCCATGGACACATAATACAACCTTATATTCACTTCAAGATGTTACAAATTCTTTCTTGGTAGAGTCTAGTCTCACCAAGAGAGGGAACCAAGAGAAATATAGAAAGATATATGATGATTTATCTAAAAAATTGAGAGATATTTGTTCTTGGCCCCAAGTCCTCCATTTATAGTAGAAGAAGGGAAAGAGAGGGAGAGGTTAGAAAGATTTTTGTTCTTGATGATTAATGAGTTGTCAACTTTCAAGATGTTCTATCATGCTTTTGGTCCAATTGAAACAAGTCATTATGAATGGGATTTTCATAATTTGCTCTGATAGCCCTAGACCATTCTAATTTTGGTAAGCCACACTAAAAACCAAATATTGGCCAAAGGTGGCAAATTATGGCTTGATTAGAAGTGAATGCTCCAATTACTTTCTAAATCCCCAAGCTTTGATCTATTGATCTTCCACCAAATCTTATCATGAAGGCCCAATTTTTAGGTCTTTAAATTGCCAAGGACATGTCATGTCTGCTCTGAATTGGTAGCTTGTTGAGACATGGCTTGAAATGATATATTTCTAGCTATATATTTGCATTTATCTTAGATCTTGAACTAGATTATCTATAGAGGAAAACAAATCTAAGAATATTGGTTTTATTATAGATATAATACTTTTCCTGATAATCATTCTAATTTGAGTTTGTAGAGATCTATGTTTCACTTTCTACAAACTCAAGTCAAGCTCAAGCTTGGGTTCCTCATCTTGCTAAGTTGAGCTCTTCCTGCTTGGTCATCCTTTGCAAAAATATCCTAGATCATTCCTTTGTCATCTATCTTGATCACCACACATCGATGGATCTTGAAATCTGATCAAATGTTGGCCATGGATCTCTAGGACACACCACCCCAAACTTAGCTCCTCATTGGCCCTTAGGATCTAATGCTCGCTTGACTTAGTCCAAGCTCCCATGGTCTTGACACTTGTCAACTACTTACTTTTCCTTAGATCTCCACCAAGGATTTTTAAACCCTAATGGTTAGTTCTTGGAGCTTAAATTTTATGTTCTTGGAGCTTAAATTTTATGTTCATACAAATGTCATTTGAAATCCATAAGAATTTTTTTGGACATCCCATATACAATCAAATTTGAGCTCATATGGATTTTTCTTGGGCATAAAGTTGACACTTGCATGAACATCTTTAATATTTTAGCCAACCTTGTAGACTCGAATCTTGAAGCATAGAACTTATGAAGGTGCCAACTTTTAGGGGATGGTTTTAATGCTATAAGGAATAAACCTATTTGATCCATCAACCTGAAAGGCTTCCCATATGATTGATTTTCTTTGATTTATCCATACATGTGAAAACTAATAATAATAAAATAATTTTTTATCTTCTCCTTCTACTAGGACCAAATGGTTGGACAAAATTTGGATGGAGTGAGTGGAGTAGATGAGTTTCATATGCTCCCAATTGGTTAATGTTGCATTTTAGAAGGATTGTGAGATCCATGACCCCTTCACTTTGCCCACACCATCTAGAGATTATCTAGATAATTTGAATTAAATGCTCAATCAAACACTACATCGGGTGGTTTAGAAAGTGAGCACAACCAGTATGTGGGCCTAATATGGCCAACTTTTTTGGTGACTCATAAGGAAGAATTCATACTATGCTTTGACAACCCATTCCATTTGTTAATCTGATCTATTGGGCATGGAGTCACCTCTTTGAGTTGGTTTATAACCTCTTTTGAAAGAAAAGGACAACAGGAACAAAATCAACTAACCTATTAAATAGATGTGTACCAATGCACTAGGGGAAAATAATGAAATCTAACTTATCCTAAACTAACTAAGCAAAATGAAACTATACAAAACCATTAACCAATTATACAAAGTAGCTACCTTTTCTCAATAATACATTATATTTTACATGCTTGAGGGATAATATACATATATGGAGAAGTACTAGATTTTAAACAAATGGAAGGTATGTTTCTCCTAAAAAAAGAAAAAAAAAAGAACTCACCCTTCTAGTCTAATTGCTTAAGTGTGCAAGCCTTATGGATTGAATGAGCAAGCTGATTTTGTTTTTGTTGAAGCTCGAATTGGTGCTTTGAATTGACCACAACCTATGGTGTATTCTCCTTGGTATCTTCCAACCGAGATAGGTACCTGATGGGGTATTTTTTTGTCAATACAAAAATTGAGCAGTTAGGTTTTACCTTACTTTTATGCTTTACTACTTCATCATCATGATCGTTAGGTATAATCATATCATAATCTTCCTGAAGCTCATGCCTATGTGATAATTTTTGCCTATTCTAAAAGTCTTCTTTGTTAGGTTGTGGAGCTAAAAGCTTCACCAGGATGCAAATAGGAGGAGTTACGGAGGTTACGAAGGTTGCAGAGAGTTACAGAATGAGTTGCAGGGCAACCGATGTCAGTCTGATCAACTGACATTAGTCAGATAGCAGTGAAGTGCAACCAGCGTCAGTTACCAGTCGGTCGACATCAGTCATGGAGGTGCCGATGTCGGTAGCCTATGCATGAACATGCAATTTGCATGTTAAATCTGGAGAGTCTATTTTTGGACTGTTAGATTGCATGTTAAAGGCTAGTTGTAGTCTTGAGTTGCGCATCTAATTATTGTAATGAAGATAATCTAATTATTGTAAGCATGAGATATATATGGACTCATGGGCTGTATTGTAAACTAGAGTGCTAGAGAGTAAGAGAGCAAATAAGCTCCTTCTGAGAGAAGAGAGCAATGGTGTGTTCCTCTTAGTGCCATAGTACCAAGAGTGGGTGCTAGTTTGGAGAATCAAAAGGGTTCTTCGTATATGTATGATCTTGGTCAGCAGGTGAACATGGCTTCTTTTGGAGATCTACAATGGTGAGTAAGGTCTAGTGATTTGCAGGTAGTAGCAGAGAGCAGGAGATCTACTTGGAGTATGGTTGTGTACTTGGTGTATTGGCAGCGTTGTTTCTAATTGGTGGAGGTGAAAATCAATTTTGTATTAGAGTTGATTGTTGGGACCAAGAGAGAGAGAGAAGAAGGTCTTGAGGTGTGGCGAGCCTTTGAGGTGGAAGAAGAAGCGGCATCTTCTTTATTGTATTTTCTTTTGAGTGATTATTAATACAATTGTGTATTGTCTCTCATATTCTTGTGTTGCTTCATATTTCTAGTTACTTATCATTCTGGTTAAATTCTGTGTTTAGTTGCTAATACAAGAAGTAATCATATGTGCTCTTATTGGGGAGTAAGATATTGACAAGTGGTATCAAAGCTTTTGGTTGGGTTGACTAACAGGTGGTTCAGATCTGGTAGTGTTGTTGATTACAGGTCACTCACAGGGGTTTCAGATTGAGTGGGAGTATAGCAATGGTAGAAGAAAGTAAGCTACAAATGGAGAAACTAAATAGCATGAATGGTCTGATTGATGGAAGGAAAGAGCAGGTAAAAGGAGATTGTTGGTCGGTAGAGGATCAACGTGTAGAAGCAGATGTTGCAGGTGATGTTGCACAGGTTTCTCTGGATAAAGTAGAATCTTTGTTTATAGATTCTTTTACCTCTTTCCATGCAGCCCGAAATAGAGCATCTTTTCATGGGTATGTCTTTAGAGACTTTAGATAGATTTATTTAGGGGTTGGAGAGCCTTGTCAGATGATTGATGAAGGGGAAGTGAAGCTGAAATTGCAGATGGATAACACTGGTGTTGAAGAAGGTCATGTAGGTTCCAGTCTTAGAGATGAGTCTAATTTCTTCAGGAAAGTTGGGTGATGAGAGATGCACTATAACTCTCACAGTGGATGCACTTGAATTAGATGGTGGTAAGAAAGTAGGTATCCTTTATCTATCTACTTATATTACTGATTCACCTTCTGTTGGAGAGATGTGGCTTCATAGGCTTAGTCACATATGTAGGAGGAGAATGCAAGTTTTTAAGCGGAGGTCAGATGTCTTTGACAAACTTAAGAACTAGAAAGCCTTGGTGTTCATGGAGGAGATGATGAACAGAGATCAGGTGAGAGGACTAAATTATTCTGAGCAAGGCTGTGTTGATTTGAATAGGATTTTGATCCATGGAGAGCTTGCGGGTAAAAAGTTATCACTCATAGGTGAACACATGTATTGGCATCAGTCATATAGTAATCGACATCATCATTAGGAAGATCAATGTCAGTCAAGCAAGAACTGACATCGATAGGGGGGATACTGGCATCGATTAAGGAAATAATGTTAGTAGTCAGGGTCAGTGTAGGGAATCGACATCGATCGAGAGCAGACTGAGAGATGGCTGAGATCAATCACTGGAATGGATATTGGGCAGACAGCATGCTGTCAACAAGTCTCAAACACCCATATGGAGGTCAAAAAGGGTAAGTGAACCTCATATTTATTTTTCACCTTATTTATATTGCTTTTTGATGGTCAAGAACTAGGAAGATGTGAAGAGGCAATGTAGGTAGAATCCAGAAACAGTGGGAGCTTGGCATGGATGAGGAGTGTGAGTCCTTGGAGAAGAACCAAATAGGTGTTTGTTGGTGGAGTTATCAACTGGAAGGAAGGCACTGAAAGATGGATGGATTCCCAAGTTAAAGAAGAGAGTGGATGGATATGTGAGACAAAAGGCCAAGGCATATGGTCTTGAGGAAGCTGCAGGATAGTGGTACAGGGTTTGACAAGTGGATGACAAAGTAGGGCTTTAGTCAATGTCAGTGTAACTATTGTGTTTGTCTTACCAGGTGGATGATGAGTCATGACATTATCTAGTTACTATATGTGGGTGATTTACTAGCAAGTTTGTACATATAGGGATTTGCTGAGCTAAAGGTAAGGTTAGTTCAGTGGCATGTCATGAAGAATTTGGAGCAGCAAAATTCTTTAGCATAAGAGACATGGAAGATCACAGGTTGATTTCCAGTGGGAGCTGATGTGAAGATGATGTTGGAAAGGTTTAAGATGCAAGATGCAGAATCGGTAAGCACACCAAGGGCTGGATAGTTTAAGCTTAGCTTAGAATAGTGTTTGAAATCACATGAGGTCTAGTGTAGACCTGAGTTTTCCCAAGTAGTGGGAGTTGTCAAAAAGTATGGAGCCAATTTGAGGAAGGAGTACTGGAGGGTAGTTCAGTGGATTCTTAGGTATCTGAGAGGGATCAGTAGCAGGGATTCTTTTTATGCAGGGTCGAGGTCTTCACTACATGGAGTTGTAGGTTCAGATGTGGCAGGTTACTTGGATGACAGGTGTAGCATCACAGGTTGTGTGGTGGTTGGTCTTCAGGATTGATCTTGAAGAGGGATACAAGACAAGAAATAATTTAGACAGTGTACAGGTATAGGTATAGGTGTAGCTATTTATCTCTAAGTGGGAGATTGTTAGGTTGTGGAGCTAAAAGCTTCACCAAGATGTAAACAAGAGGAGTTACGGAGGTTACAGAGAGTTGCAAAATGAGTTACAGGGCAACTGATGTCGGTTTGATCAACCGATGTTGGTCAGATAGCAGTGAAGTGCAACTGACGTCGGTTACCAATCAGCCGACATTGGTCATGGAGGTGCCGATGTCGGTAGCCTGTGCGTGAACATGCAGTTTTCATGTTGAATCTAGAGAGTCTATTTTTGGACTATTAGTTTGCATGTTAAAGGCTAGTTGTAGTCTTGAGTTGCACGTCTAATTATTGTAATTAAGATAGTCTAATTATTGTAAGCATGAGATCTATATATGGACTCATGGGCTATATTGTAAACTAGAGTGCTAGAGAGTAAGAGAGCAAATAAGCTCCTTCTGAGAGAAGAGAGCAATGGTGTGTTCCTCTTAGTGCCACAGTACCAAGAGTGGGTGCTGGTTTGGAGAATTAGAAGGGTTCTTCATATATGTATGATCTTGGTCAGTAGGTGAGCATGGCTTCTTTTGGAGATCTACAATGGTGAGTAAGGTCTAGTGATTTACAGGTAGCAGCAGAGAGCAGGAGATCTACTTGGAGTACGGTTGTGTACTTGGTGTACTGGCAGTGTTGTTTCTGACTGGTGGAGGTGAACATCAATTCTATATTAGAATTGATTGTTGGGACTGAGAGAGAGAGAAGAAGGTCTTGAGGTGTGGTGAGCCTTTGAGGTGGAAGAAGAAGTGGCATCTTCTTTATTGTATTTTCTTCTGAGTGATTATTAATACAATTGTGTATTGTCTCTCATATTCCTGTGTTGTTTCATATTTCTAGTTACTTATCATTCTAGTTAAATTCTGTGTTTAGTTGCTAATACAAGAAGTAATCATATGTGCTCGTATTGGGGAGCAAGATCCTGACATTCTTTCTGATAATGTGATGATATTTCTAACTATATCTCTTGAGTGCTCAAGATATCTTCCTCTTAAAATTCATTTAGAATCTCATCCTAAAGATGTTCTTCATTGTGATCCAACTTGTTAGTGTCAAAACCATGCTAAGAGGGTTGGTCTAAACTTGATTCTCCCTCCTCTAAAGGAAATGAGTTACTTATTATGATCTCCTCATCATATAAACTTGCATTTTCTTCTTCAAGTTTACCTATGAATACAATATTTTCTTCCATATTCTATACAATAGGCTTCCAACCCTAAAGGGAGATGGTGGGAGGGTGAAGAAGTTCTCCTTGCTGATAACTTATGAGAGTATCCTTCCAGTCTAGAGTTCTGAGTGATCTCTTCAATGGCCCTTTAGGGAATGAAAGAGAGTCTCTAAACTCTTGAACACTAAGCTCACTGAGCTGGGCTATATTTTCTTGATCAATTCTTCACATGATTAACTCTTCTTCTATTAGAACCAATTTGGTTCTTGGTGAAGATCAGAACTGACCAAGAGGACTAAGGTCTATTTAAGGATATTCAAGAGTTGGGATGGAGGATCTATGTAAGAATAATTTAATTAGGATTTTCATCCTTTAAAGGATACTAATATACTACCCACATCTTGAATCAAATTCCCTATTATTGCTACATCTTCATTCTCACTAGCTACTCATTGTTACTTTCAAGAATAGACCACCTAGATTTGATTGACTAGAAAGTACTCCTTGCTTTCTATAGAACATGGGTAGGGATGACTAGAAAAAAATATAAACCTTTACCAATTTTTCTTATTAACACCATATAGATTGATAATGCTTGATTAACCCCTGAAAAGGATGTAACAGGATAAGCTTAGTCTTGATGAGGGGTAGGAGGAGGATGAAGGTCATGATGGAGCTGGTAGGCCTTTAGAGGGCCACTTGGGGAGAATATATGAACATTATCCATTTGATAATATGGATAATGAGGCATAAAATAAGAATATCAACCAAAATTATTTGATTTTACATGCCATATCATAAGGGTTAGGCACTTGGACTACTTAAACCAGATAATAGATGCTCAGAGGAACCATTAATGTTTGCTATGCCTCCAGAGGTTGATATGTAAAAGGATAACACAAAAAATTATTTTGATGTTTTATACTTTTATCCCATCAAGTGTGTTAGAAACTATTATGACTTTAACTCACACCCTTGGGAGGAGTTCATTGGGCTTTCCCCAGTTGAGCCATTAAATAGGAATAACCTCAGGCTATGGGTATCCTGTGATGGGGCTAAACTTATGGAGTAGTCCGATTCTTTTTTGATCTCAAATAAATTAAAAATAAGCCTAATTATTCATAAAAAAGGGTTATAAGGGGATGAGGGGTCCTAAGAAAGCTAACATGTGATGCACCAAAATACAACTTGATCTGCCTTCCTTGACTTAAAGAACACTAATGAAACAGGTAGGGACTAGGTTCATAATCTAGCTATCTACTATACATCCATGTTGAGTTTCACTAAATTGGCTAGAATAAGGGAAATGAAGGAGATGTCTAAAGAGAAAAACTAACCAGTCATAGTATCCACGTATAGGCTTTGACGAAGAGGTATTAAACACTAAACATGATGTGTATGAGCAAATGAACTAGTAACTAGGTGAGATCATAATTTGATGAGGGAGAGATTTATACCACATGAACGAATTAGACATGTACACACTATATTAGAGCTATAGACACAAAATAAAATCTTTAAGTCACTTTAAGAGGCTACAAATTCCTTTTTGGCGGATTCTAGTTTCACCAAGAGAGGAAACTGGGAGAAAGATAGAAAGAGATCTGATGATTTATCTAAAAAATTAAGAGATATGTATTCTTGGGCCCAAGGCCTTCATTTATAGTAGAATAAGGGAGATAGAGGGAGAAGTTTAAAAGCCTATTGTTCTTGATGACCAATGAGCTATCAACTTTTAAGATGTTCTATCATGCTTTTGGTCCAATCAAAACAAGTCATTATGAATGGGATTTTAATAATTTGATCTAATAGCCTTAGACCATTCTAATTTTAGTAAGCTTAACTAGAAGACAAAGATTATCCAAAGTTGGAAAATCATGGCCTAACTAAAGTGAATGATCTAACTACTTTTCAAATCCCTAAGTTTTGATCTATTGATCTTCTACCAGATCTTATCATGAAGGCTCAATTTTTAGGTCTTTAAATTAACGAGGACATGCCATGTCTGCTCTAAATCAATAACTTATCAAGGTATAGATTGAAATGATATTTTTCTAGACATGTATCCACTTTTATCTTATATCTTGAACTGAATTATCTATAGAGCAAAATCAATCTAATAAAATTGGTTTTCTTATAAATATAGTGCTTTTCTCGATAATCAGTCTAGTTTGAGTTTGTAGAGAGCTATGTTTCAATTTCCACCAACTTGGATTAGGCTCAAGTTTGGGTTCCTCATCTTTCTTAGTTGGGCTTGTCCTACTTGGTCATACTTTGTAAAAATATTTTGTCTCATTCCTTTTTTAGTTGTCTCGATGACCATGCATCGATAAATCCTAAAATTTGATCAAACATAGGCCATGGATCTCTGGGACTTACCACCCCAAACTTAGCTCTTCATTAGCCCTTAGGATCTGCTACCCACTTGAATTGATCCAAGTTCCCATGGTCTTGACACTTGTTGGCTGCACACTTTTCTTTAGATCTCTGCTAAGGATTTTAAAACCCTAATGGTTAGTTCTTGGAGCTTAAAATTGACATTCATATGATTGTTATTTTACATCCACAAGAATATTTTTTGATATCTTGCAGACCATCAAATTTAATTTCATATGGATCTTGCTTGGGCATAAAGTTGACACTTATGTGAATGTCTTTCATATTTTGACAAACTTTTTAGACTTGAATCTTAAAGTAAAAAACTCATGAAGGCACCAAATTTTCAAGGGATGGTTTTAATGCTACAAGGAGAAAACCCATTTGATCTACCAGCCTAAAAGGCTTCCCATATGACTAATTTTCTTAGATTTGTCCATACACATGAAAACTGACAATATTACAATAGTTGTTTTATCTTCTCCCACTACTAGGACCAAATGTTTGGACAAAATATAGATGGAGTGAGTAAAGTAGATGAGTTCCATGCACTCCTAATTGGTTAATGTTATAGTTTAGAAGGTTCATAAGCTCCATGACCCCTTTTCTCTACCCATACCATCTAGAGCCTATCCAAACAATTTGAATTAAATTATCAATTAGGAACTCTACATTGGGTGGTTTATCAAGTGAGCACAATTAGTATGTGGGCATGATATGGACAATAATGACCATGAGACTAGTATATATACATGGAAATTTATACCTATTTTTGTGGGTGAAAAATATGAATATGAGAGAATAAAATGATGCATGATTGAGAAGAAGGAGGTCTTGAAATGAGTTATAGACCATAAAAAGAGTAGAGGTGTGGAAGGTGATCAAAATTCTAAGGTGGTTGAGTCATTTAGGGAGTTGGTGCTTCCTTTCAAATTGATGCTTATTAAAGTCTAGTCAAGTGATTACTTGACTTTATTAGGGTTGGTTCTCCAAGTTGAGTTGGTGCTCAACTAAATTTGGTATTTTTTTCATAGGAAAGTAGTCTATTTATATAGATAATAATGGTTTTTCTTACCCTTAAGGTTTTCCTACTGATATATGCATTCTCGTGTTTCATGCTCATGTGAATGGTTCTTTATACTTTACTAGTTCACTATGTTTCTTTTATGGTTCATGAATGTTAAAGTATAATTGAAATAAAGTTTTTTTAAACATTGATTCAACCCCCATATCAGTAATTGTTCTTCCAATAAATTTTATTAGATCTTGGTCCTTTGAAGTAGGTTTAATAGCTTAAAGGAGATCATAGAAGCAAAAACATCTTTAGTTATCAAGTACAAGGAGGTTTCTAAACCAACAAGGCCCCTCTCTTTAGTAGGAATAACTATGTATTTTAGAGCATCAAAATGAAGACCTATCTAATGTCCTTGGGCTAAGACATATGAAAATTAGTTGTTGATGGATTCACTCCATCTCCTACACCACCTAATGATACAATAGGCAAGAAGGTAAGTGAAAATAACACTAAGGAAATGAATGTCATCCTATGTGGTCTTTTAGAGGAAAAATTTGTAAAGGTCATGTATTGTGATTTAACCAAAAAATTTTGGGGACAAACTATAAACCATCTATTAATGAGATACCAATGTCAATTTGGAAAAATTACAATCCCACCGAAGGCAATTTGAAAGTTTGATAATGAAGAAGGATGAAAACATTGCATCTTATTTTTTAAGATTATATGAAGTGGTAAATGTCATCATAGGTCTAGGAGAAAAGTTAGAAGAATCAATATTAGTAAAAAAAGGTATTAAAATCTTTGGCATCCAAGTTTGATTCAAAAGTCTCTACTATAAAGGAGATCAAAGATCTCAACAAACTGCAGATGGATGAGCTTCATGGTATCTTTATTACCTATGAAATGAGAACAAGTGATGGAAGACCTTCCAAGAAGGAAGATGCATTCAAAGTTGATAAAAATTCATATGGTAAAAAGGTCAAGGATGATGTTGATATAGATATTGATGATGATAAGATAGAAGCCATGTTTGTTAGAAAACTAAGGAAAGGATCAGGTAAGTATAAGGTCACATTGCCATTTAAGTGCTTAAGTTGTGGTAAGATTGGTCACTTTGCATCCAAGTGCCCTAACAAGGATAATAATGAGCATGATCAAGAGCATGATGAACATCATGGTGAGAATAAGAAGTTATATAAGCTTGATAAGAGAAAAAAGTGCTGTAGAAAGTATTAAGGAAAGAAAGGGTAATTCAAGAGTAAGAAAAGTTTCTATACCAAAGAAGACATTAGTTCCTCTAATATGAGTGACACAAGTATATCTGATAGTGATAATGATAGTGTTGATCATAATAGCAATGAAGTTCTATTCATGGCCATAGAAATAAGTAATGAAGTTTGTTTAAAAGGTAAAATTCTTATGGAAGATGAATAATCAGATGAAGAAGAGGCTTAAGTGAGCCTTGATATAGAATTGTTAAGTGATATAGATGAGTTGAAGTTACAAAGAAGAAAAAATCACAAATTGAGATAATTGGTTAAGGGTCATGAGGTAAAAATTAAATCTCTTTGAAGAGAGACTAAGAAACAACATCAATGAACATGATGAGATCATTAAACAATTGGAAACTTAGATTAAGACTGTCACTGCAAGTATTAAGACCAAGGAGGAAGAATGCACCAAGTTTAGAATATAAATAAAGTCCTTGAAGGTAGAATTAGATCAGACAACAATCAAATCAAAGAGATATTAGAAGTTTGAATAGAGCACTGAAATTATTATTGATATTTTGAATATTCATAAGTCTCCACATGATAAGATAGGTATTGGTTTCAAAGAAGACCAAAAGGAAAACAAAGAGAGTCAGACGTCAAAGGACAATTGACTATCAATAAGTGATGAGACTAATATAGTGAATAACTATGAATAAACTCTAAAATCAGAGAACCAAATTAACCATTAACAAGTTAAGAATAAAAATCCTTCAAAAGATAAAAAAAGTAGAGGTGCATCATTCAACAATCATCAAAAGATAATTCCTATTAGACAAAGAAGGTATGTGAATTATTTCAATAATTACTTATTTTCATGCAATCAATATGGGCATAAAGATATGGATTGTAGACATTATACTAGAATCAATTCCTCATAGAAGAATAGGGTGAATGCTCATTTAAATAGTAGAAGCAGAATTCTATGCTACAATTATGATTGAAGAAGATATATTAAAAGGGTATGCAAGATGGGGCATATGAGGAAGATCAATCAAGATAAAAACGTACATAATCATAACATTGAGAAGTGGATGAATAAGTTAGACCCTATGGACAAGGTAAAGGAGGAGTATAAAACTAAAGGAGAATAATATATGCTATCATAGACTGCTTTTCACATCCAAGATGAAGACATGAAGTGATATATATATATATATATATATATATATATATATATATATATATATATATATATATATATATATATATATATATATATATATGGAAGTTGTGTTATCTCCAAATCTCACTATCCCTATATATAGTGGTTTCTCAAACCACATGATAGGGGCCAAGAGCAAGTTCATTTCATTGAAGAACAATGCTATAGGGATAGTGAGATTTGGAGATAACACAACTTCCAATATTGTTGGAAAGGGTATCTTGAGTTTGGACAATGGGAAGACAAAGATAGAGAATGTGGTATATGTGGAAGGATTAAAACATAAGCTTATTAGTTTAAGTCAAATGTGTAACCAAAGACACACATTGACCTTTCATGATAGAGGTTGTGATATAAGGAAAGCCAAATCAGGAAGGCTAATTTCCAATGCTAAGAGGACCGAGAATAATCTTTATGTCTTGAATGAGATCAAGAAGGAGAGATGATTTATGAGAAAGATGGATGAATTTTGGCTATAAATAAATTTTTTTTCCATCTAAACTTTGATAATCTAGTCAAGATCAACTCTAATAAGTCTATGAAAAATATGCCTAAAATCACCAAACTTGTAGATACACTTTGTAAGGCATGTCAACATGGTAAGCAAACTAGAATGAGGTTCAATTCCAAGGATTATTACATAAGACCCTTATAGTTAATACACACTAATATTTGTGGACCTAAAATAATTCAAAGCATTTAAGGATATGAAAACTTCATGTTACTCATCGATGACTACACAAGAATGACCGTGGTAACATTCTTGGAAGAAAAGTTAGAAGCTATTGATAATTTCAAGGTAATAAAGGCTCTAGTTGATAATGAAATGAGTGTAAATATTAAATGCCTAAGATATAATTGAGGAGGAGAGTTTTGGTCTAATAAATTTGATGACTTATATGAGGTCCATGGGATAAGGAGATAGTTTTCAATAGCTAGGACACCTCAGTAGAATCGGGTAGTGGAAAGAAAGAATAAAACAATTCAAGAAATGGTAAGGACTATGCTAAAAAAATCAAGATTATTTGATAGATACTAGAGAGAAGTAGTGAGCACTTTAGTCTACATTTTGAATAGAGGATAGATAAATATTAATGGTAATAAACCCCCCTATGAACTATTTAAAGGCAAACTAAATAATTTGGAACACTTTAGAGTGTTGGGAAGCAAATGATTCATCAAAAGAGATGAGGAAGACCTAGATAAGTTTTATTCAAGGTCTAATGAAGGTGTATTCTTGGGATACTCATTAGTAAGCTCAGCCTATAAATTCTATAATAAGAGGTTGTAAAAGATAGTGAAAAGCACTAATGTGAAGATTGATGAGACTAGTTCTAAGAAGTCACACTCATAGTCAAAGGATGCATCAAAGAATTTGGGCTTCAAGAATGAATAAGAAATAATAGAGATAGATGAGGAATAAGAAGTTTAGGAAAGATAAGTTTCACAAGGCCCATCAAGATAGATTTAGAAAGACCATCCTAAATCACAAATTATTGGTAATAAGAATGCAAGTATGCAAACAAGGAGAAAGATAGTAAATAACCTAAATAAGGAGAATGTTGATCTATTGTCTAAGATTGAACCTAAGTATCTTATATAATCAAGCAAAGATAAGTTTTGGATAGGTGATATGAATGAGGATTTAGACTAAATAGAAAAGAATGAGACTTGGGAACTAGTTTCTAGGCCTAAAGACAAGAATGCCATTGGCACAAAATGGGTGTTTAGGAACAAGGTGAATGAAAATGGAGAAGTCACTAAGATCAAGGATAGATTGGTATGCAAGGGGTATGCATAAGTATACAGGGTATAATTTTAGAGATCTTTGCTTTAGTTATAA
Source organism: Torreya grandis (assembly GCA_037957365.1). NCBI lineage: Eukaryota > Viridiplantae > Streptophyta > Pinopsida > Cupressales > Taxaceae > Torreya > Torreya grandis. Next base: position 122,814 of record JARHVA010005657.1, on the reverse strand, counting down.
TATTGGAGGCTATTAGATTGTTTATAACATATGTAAGATTCAAATGGTTCAAGGTGTATTATATGTATGTTAAATTAGATTTTTTGAATGGGAACTTAGAAGAGGAGGTGTACATGGAGCAACCTGAGGGTTTCTCATTATCAGGTAATAAGGACTATGTATGTAGATTTAAAAAATATCTTTATGTTCTAAATCAAGCTCCTAAAGCTTGGTATGGCAGATTGGATAAGTACCTATTGGACCAAGGATTCAAGAGAGGAGTTACAGATAGTAATATATACATAAAGATAGAAAATGATCATCAGTTGATAGTGGTTATATTTGTGTATGACATCATATTTGGTATAAATGTTGAGAGTATGACCAAGGCCTTTGTAGATGTGATGAATAAGGAGTTTGAGATGTCCATGCTAGGAGAACTATCATTCTTCCTTGGGTTGCAAATCATTCAATCAGAAAAGAGGTATATTAATTTCACAAGCTAAGTACATAATAGAGATGTTGAATAAATTTGAGATGGAATATTTCAAGTTAATTAGCACACCTATGATCATAGGGTGTAAGTTAAATAAGGAGGATGAATCTCTAAAGGTCAATCAGACATCAAACAAGTCAATGATTGGAATTTTACTATATACTACTACCTCTAGACCTAATATCATGAAATAAGTAGGTCTTGTGGAAAGATTTCAAGTAGACCCAAAGGAAAATCATCTACAATCAGTCAAAAGGATACTTAGGTATCTCAAGAGGACTATGGAGTTTGGGTTGTAGGATCTAAGGAGCAAGGAGTTTAACTTAACAACCTATACAGATGCAAATTGGGTAGGGAGTATAGATAGTAGGAAGAGCACTAGTGGAGGAGATTTATTCTTAAGAGAGTGCCTAGTATCATGGATAAGCAATAAACAACCATATGTGGCATTATCTACTTGTGAGGCTGAGTACATTGTATAAAATTCATGTTGCAGTCAAGTCATATAGATGAGGTAGACCTTAAAGGACTACAAATTAGAGTATGATAGTCTTAGTCTTAACTTTTGTGACAATACATGTGCTATAAGCATATCAAAGGATCCATTCATGAACCCAAGGACTAAGCACATTCCCATCATGTATCATTTCCTAAGAGAATAGGTAAGTGAACAAAATTTCAAGCTTGGGTATGTATCTACTAAGGAATAAATTTTAGATATTCTAACCAAGCCACTTCTAAAGACAACATTTGAACATCTAAGATAGGATTTGGGTGTAATTCCTACCCCTAGTGGTCATTGAGGAAGTCAAGTTCTTATGTGGAGCTAATCAAGTGGTTTATTAGCTCCAAGAGAAGGTGAGTAGTGCCAATAAGGTATGTAGAGACATGAAAATAGGTTAAAGAATGTCACCAAGGTTGGGAGCATGGTGAATGTTTATGAGGCTTAATCAAGGAAATGAAGATGGATATTATCCATCTCTATAACATCCAGGTACATGAAGGAAGGTGAGTGGTCTTATGTATTTGAGTCCTTTTGAAGGAGGTATGCATGGAGATATGGGGAACATGTTTTTATGATGCTCTAGAGACTCATAATCCTATGTGTTGAGTTTTTGGTTGCAAGAGGTGTGATCCAAGAATTTGTAGGTACCTCTTTGTCATTAATGTCAAAAGGGGATAAAGTTTAGAATGGGGGAGAAATAGCCTATTGAGAGAAGTTTTTGAGAGTGGTTGTCATCAATGAAAAGGGGGGAGATTATCAAGTATTTTCTTTGATGCAAAGGTGCATCTTTTGAAGGTTGATGTCAAAGGTGACTAAGGACAAGATGAAATGTTTGATGTGATAAGGTTCATGGAAGAGTGTTTTCATGTGAGAAAGAGAAAGAGATAATTTAAATATAACTAATGTATTCTATTTGCATGATTGATATAATTATTAATGTTATCATGGAAGGTACATGTCATTGATGTCAAATGCATAAGAAGCATAGTCATGACATGAAGAGTTATGTGCATGGTAAAATTAATGAACATATGCATGCTAATGTTGTATGAAAATTTTTGAGCATGTGAGTAAGGTATAAAATCACTCATGAGACTTTTAGGGTGAGCCTATAGGGGCAGGAACTTTAGTCTAAGTCTACACCTAGACCTTTCTTAGACCCTACCTAGCCTAGTGAGGTATGAAGATCGAATTTAATGGAAAGTATGCACATGAGAGAATGGACATAGGTGAGAAAAGTTGTTTTAGGTATGATCACAAATTTTAAAGTCAATATTTGAAATATAAGTGCATAAATAACTATTTTAGGCCTTCTCAATCTCATATAATGAGGTACTCAAACTTGAGAAGCACTTTTAGGAATTTTTTGGCACGTGTAACATTTTCATGGGAGTCTAAGCTATTTAGGAGAGATGGGGAAGGTTCCTAGCTAAGATATTAAAGCATTGGTTTTGGATTCAAGTGGAATTAATTTATGAATATTTGTTAACACAATAACATGTATTAAACCTCACTAAAACCCTAATAAGGATCTGATGTGAAAGATTTTACTCAAATCAGCTCAAGATAGATTCAATTGCATAGATAAGCTATTAGATAATGTATTAAAATCTCTTAGGTACCTCTAGGTGATTGTGGTTAGTTAGATGAGAGAGAAAATGAATAGGTACAAACTTATCTATTAAGAAATTTCTATAGCTCTCAAAAGTTGAATTGGTCAAGAAGAGTAAATGGATGATAAAAGAAGCTAGAGAATCATTTTACATGTCCAAGATGTTTTATGGATTGGTTATAGCCTTAAAGTGATCTAAATTGGTTATCTAAGTAAGCCAATCATAGATAGACTTACGACGTAGATAATGTAAAACCCAGACAAATATGAAGACTTAGATTTGAGGGTTTGTACATGGTAGATTGATTAAATAAATTTTATGAAGAATTTATTTATGAATTTTAAGTTATAATAATTCTTTGGATAAGATTTAGAGGTTAGTGTATGTGGTGAAAATGTTTCTCACAAAATGGCTTGTTTGGTTCAGATAGGAGTGTGAGACATAAGGTTAAAAAATTGTTCTAGAAGACTAATATTTATTATTAGAACATATGAATTTTATATTTTAAGATGTTATATATATATATATATATCATAGGACCATTTGTATGCATAAATATTCATGAAAAGTGTCTACATAGGAATTGGAGGTCTAATTCTTCATGACTAGTTTTTGAGGTGATTTGGCAGTTTTGAGTAAACGAGTTACAAAGATGTTCTTGAGCCCTTATTCCCTAAGTGAAGGTGTTCCAAGCATTTAGTGTTAACCCTAAGGTCATGGAGAATATATATTCATGTTTTATATTTCATGGTTGAGTATCTTAAGGGTATTTAAGCTTCATTATTGTATGGTAGACTTTTGAGGTACACAGGCCTAATAGAGCAGTTTGTCTTAAAGTTGGTTTCATGGTATGAATGAAGGATGCAAGTTTAATAAAGCATGGGTGAGGTCTGAATAGTTCATTGGATGAGTGGTTGAATGGATTTTTTATTTTTAGATAAGGCCATGTGGGCCCAAGAAGATCAATTTTTAGTGTTAAGAGGGCATATCTAATGCAATTAGGTCTCCATGAGACCTAAAGGAGGAGTAAGGCCTAATTGAGTTGTGGAAGACCAAAAGGGGCTAAAATTATGATTGAACCATTTTCTTAAGATCTCCTAAGACCTATTATGTGGTTGAAATAATAGGTTAAAGGTGTGTGGTTGACCAAGTGGTGGGTGACCATGAGACTAGTATATATATAAGGCAAGTTAGGCCTATTTGTGTAGGTGAAAAACATGAGCAAATAAAATGATGCATTGTTAAGCAGAAGGAGGTATTGAAATGATTTTTAGACCATAAAATAAGAGTAGAGGTGTGAAAGGTGATAAAAATTCTAAGGTGGTTGAGTCACTTATGGAGTTGGTGCTTCCTTGCAAGTAGATGCTTGCTAAAGGTTAGACAAGTGGGTGGTGGACTTTAATTGGGTTGGTTCTCCAAGTTGAGTTGGTGATCAAATAAATTTGGTATTTTATTTCATTGGAAAATAGTCCATTTTCATAGATCATAGTGGGTTTTCTTCCCTTTTAGGGTTTCCTAATCATATATGTGTTCTCTTGTTTCATGATCATTTGAATGGTTCTTTATGCATTACTAGTTCACTATGTTGCTTTCATGGTTCATGAATGATAAACTATAATTTAAATAAAGTTTTTTTTAAAACACTGATTTTCCCCCCTCTTAGTAATTGTGGTTCCAAAAAATTGTAATTGGAATTTTTATTGTAAAAATATTAGGTTTTAATATTTTTGGTTTTTTTAGTTTATTGGGATTTTTATATTAATTTTTTGTGTTATTATATATGTTTGATTTTGAGAGGTAATTATGTTTAGAATTGATGTTGTTTTATTATTGGAATTAAGGGTTATTAAGTATGGCCAAAAAAATAGTGTCTTAATAGCTTTAATAGAAATTAATTTTGTAAACATGATGTTCTTACGCTTATGTGTTTGACCACATGTGGTCAATAATAGGTGTTGACATTGTATTTTGATTTTCTATTAAGTAATCTACATTATGGGTTTCCATATGGTATTGTAGTATTTGTGCATTGTTGTTTACTTACCCATGTCGATGGTGAAGTTTCATAAAACATACGTGTTGCATTTTTTTGCATTAACTAATACATCATTAATTATCTACATGATATCTAAAATATTTTTATTTTATGTTGCATATAAATTCACAATTGACATTTATTTTCCATGGTTGGTTATAATTTCCAATGTGGATTCCACATTATTCTTATTGTATTTCAATTTTTTTAATAGAAACTTTTTTTATTACAACTCATGATTTTGTGAACATGAGCAACTTTTATGCAGTTGAATTATTCCAATATATTATTTGTTTCAATATGTCGTATACATGTCTCTTGAAAACACAATGCATCATAATACATTATGTCATGGTCATTGATTATGTCTTCCATGTGTGCATTTAGGCTTATTATATTTAACGATGAAATAAGAATATGATAATTTCTATCTATGTTAATTAGATCTTGTTATAATTTTCATTTGGCATTTGGTCATGAGTTGTAGTAATATAAAATGTCAATTGAGTGAAACGAGTGTTACTTGAGACCACCCATCCCTAGCTTAGCCCTAAACCTATCTTAGTGTCTCTTTTGATCCTTATCCAACTTTTGTTGAGCATTACACATCCTTAAATATCTTAAAATTAGTCTTAGATCCTCCCTTAGGGATATAGGCCCTTAGTGCCCAAGGTAATGCCATTTGGACATTCATGTATTTATTTGGACACTATCACACTGTGCTAGTGACCAAAGGATTGTGGTAGAGTCCCTTTCCTAATTTCAACCCCAATGGATATATTTTTAATTCCTTAAAAACCTAGGGTTAGCCTAGACCTATTTCAAAATCTGCATAAACACTAGATCAATATAAATACATGAATTTCAGCCCTTTACCCAATAGATGGAAATCAAATGCAATATACACAAATGAAGTCAGAACAACTGGTGTATAATCAAGGTCATTGATCCCTATTGTACACTACTTCTACATATAGTCATAAATAACCCTCTTAAGCTTAGAATACACATATTTACAGTCTCAAGCCTCACTTAAAACATTCAACTTGACACTTATACTAGCATTCACCTATAATTACACTAGCAATTAGATTGGGAGAAATACATCAAGCTTTATCCCCTCTCAAGGTATTTTTATTTAGGTAAATCTCAACATAATGGGGTTTTGGGGACATCTATCCTACCCAACTAACATCACACTTTTGCTACTTGTGCTTCTTAAATATCCTAACAACATGGATATCTAGCATTTACATATAAGGTCGATCCAAAATAAGTCATAAACATCAAATTAAGTTTCCTCTATATAGCAACAATCCTATCAAACTCAAACACAATTTCTCCTAGAAGTTCATATTAGTCCTTACAAAAAGACACTAGCACAAACTAGATGACACTAGTACAATTAACTACTATATAGGGAACTATGGTAATATGTAAGAAGAATTATAACACCTGGATCCTATTGACAACACTTTGATAAACTTATGTGCTAGTTTTTAGCCTCAAGATCATTTGTCTTAGTTAGTTTCCAACTAATTACTTATTTATGTCATTCATTAATATTTTAGTAAATATCAAATTATTTCAATTCCTACACCAATTAGTGGTTATATTATCAAATTATTATCCCATAATTTACTATACTCAAACCATTTAACAACCTAGTATTTACATACACTAAGTAATAAAAATCTAAATCATTTAGTGAATTCAACTTACTTCAAAAATATTGCTTAAAACCCTAGTGTACCATTAGGGTTTCCCTTATTATTTGTAGCATTTACTCAATTTTTAGTTTACATCATTTCATCATGATTATCATGATAAATTCCATTTTCTAGTTTTTGGTATAATGTCTTGTGTTTTGTCTCACATTACTATTACCAATCATTCATAGAATGATGCACATAAATGTCACTCCTTTCATGGATCATGTTAAAACTCAGCTTATATTTACACATTGGTCCACCTCACCTTGAGCCTCCTTCTATAAAGAACAATATTTCATGGCCAAATTTGATTTACCTCTACTTACTACTCAATGACAGAGAGCTTAGATGACTCTTTTTATTCTTCCTCCATCTAGACCTATTGATTATCTTCACTCACATCCCACCTCTACTACTCACCCTCAATAAATAGTAGACCATATGGGTTAAGCTATCACTAGACAAAATTGGATACATCCTGAGCCTACAAGAGTATCATAAACCCATGTTCCCTCCTCATCCCCAACGTAATACAATAGGTCCTATAGATCAACACATATCATATGATATTATGGATTAGTTGAGAAATCTACCAGCTAAGATTTATATATTATAATTATTCTAAAAGGCAACTATTTTCAAAGATATTATTTTTTAAAAACTTAATCATACATCTTTGACTTGTGATACATACCTACTTTATTTTACATATTTCATGAACACTATAAAGCACATTGAGGATGTTATACCTTTTTCCAATGAGGATTTTCACTCACAGTTAGTCAATGATTGAAATCTCCCACTTTTCATTTAGACACAAATCATAATCAACAATATTTACCAAGTTCACCAATTCATTTGCACACCCTAATGATGGTTCATGGATCATGTTAAAATGAATCAATGGACTATGGAAATACTCTCTCATTAAGTTCTAATTGATAGTGGTTTAGGACTTAACATATGAAACCTCACATTCCTATAAACTATGGGGGTTGACATAACATCCATTCAAAATATATATAAGAACATTAGAGGTTTTGATGGCATTCCTTGACATGCATTAGGTACTATTACATTAGACATCATAGTTAGGACCAAAACTGTATCCACATAGTTTTAAGTGATGCTTAATCATTTGAATTATAATTCATTACTTGGAGGACCTTATACACATGTCATGGAGGCTATACCATCTACCTTTCATAGATGTGTCAAGTTTTTACATGATGGATACTTATAAACTTGCCCAAATGATAACTAACCATTCACATATTGTAGAGTCATAGATCCTACCACCCTGAGTACATATTTAGATGGAACACCTTATGTTCTCATAGAGTTCCAACCTCACAATATTCTAATAGAGTAGATGCATACATATGAGGTTAGGGAATATAACACCATAATTCCTACACACAATCCATGTCCTCTTACAACATAGTTACCTTCACCCATAAAGGTGAAGGATACTCTTATAACATAGTTATCCCAACCCATAGTAGATGATGGTATTCTCATAAAATAATTACCATTACTTGTTAATTTAGAGTAAGTATATATAAAAAATTTAGATACAAATTCCCAAGCCACCATAGAGGATGATCCAACACCCATTTACATCTATGATTATTTATGTGGATTGAGATTCACATCAGTAGGCCATAAGAAGTATAAAGATGATTCTTAGATGCTTATGCCTTTACCTACATATGCATCACCACTAGTTCATAGTTCCATATATGCAATCCAAGACACTCACTTAAAATTTGAGGTATATTATTCTATACATTCAGTACATATGGTCACATTTATGGATATTGATCTAATTATTTGGATTTAGGTAGATAGTACATAAGATAGACCACCAAAAATGTTAAAGATGCTACTTGATAGAGTATTGATGTCATTATCCATAGTTTTCCATAGACCCATTATCATATTGTCATAGTAGGATGATAGATCATTTTTTCATATTCACATTACTGGACATGATATAGATACATGCTCAACACTATAACAGAAACTAAACAAACTCAAAAATTAGGGCACTACCCAGACTATATAGCCTCCACCTACACTAGTATAGGCACCATGATAGACTCTTTATAGATGAAAACATTCAGGGAATGATCCATTGCCTATTCAAATTTTTGTCAAGGACAAATACATCCATTATGTTACTATAGATGAAGATTCTAATCCTAATACTTTCACCTTGGTATTCTTACAACACATTGGACATTTGGAGAGTCATATATAACATGATATACATTATCAAGACTCCTTAGGACATGTCACACTAATAGTTTCATGTGGCCCAAAGGTGGCCAACACACTCCTTTTTGTCATGAACATGGGTACTCACATATAGGTTATACTTGGCAATACTTGATTATAGGCAATGAACACCATAGTTGATTATATATATATATATATATATATATATATATATATATATATGTTTGACATTCAGTCATGAGGGATACATAATTCACATTATACATGATGGCATAGATGAGAACCAAAGGTTTCACACAGATGCACCACAATCCAATGTGGTTTACCCTAATAACACATAGGAGTATTATTACATATTAGATAATCATACCATTCAAATGCATAAAATCTAGACTATTTCCAAGGATAAGGCTATACTTTTGTTGACAACATGATATGATGATCACAATGATGATGATTTATTTGAATTTGGGAAGATCACTATATGACATTAGATAATCTCCTACCAAATCCACCATTTGACTATTCACATCCTCTAAATTTGCTATTAGGTCTCTAGAGGCACTTTTTTGCATTTGTACATACTCATATTTACTTACACATTACTATCATATAGCTTCTCTTACCTTGCACCTTTATATAGTTTCATTTCCATGATTGCTTGTACATAGCTTATATACTTAGAAAAAATAAAAAATATATAAAATGTTCAAATAGAAAAGCATTTATATATTGCTCAAAAATACAAAAAATTAGATTATTTACAGATCCATGTTTACATTCTTTATATTTTCTAGGTATTACACATGCTAGTTATTCTAGTATAGTTAGTTTTATCATACATACATGATTCAATTATTCTCTTTGAGTGTTCACATATTCTTATAGGAATCAATTCCATCACATAGATTTAGAATTTTTACTATTTATCCATTAGGGGCACATACACAAACACATAAATTTTATATTGATATATTCGCCCATTGGGGGCATCCTATACACAAATTTTTTACTAGGTTATAACATTCTATACTACTCATTTTTTTTTACCAACTACTACTACTACTATAGACTTATTTTATGTACATATTTTCTCTTATATGAATTTGTACCACATGTTCATGGATACTATCTTTTCTATCTTTCCTATTTTATATTTGATTATTTCTCTTTTCTTCTAAATTTATTCAAGGGTATTTAAATACGCCATTATTCTATAGCTATATGTCAATTCTTTTCATTGTGTATATGCTTTGGACATGTGCCCATGTCATTTTGTGTGCCTTCTTGATTATGTATATAGATATTTGAACGTGTCCTTCCATGTGACTCTAAGTCAACCTTGCTTGCTTTTTGTGTATGTGGACATTTGAACATGTCCTTGTATGTTTGTTGTCTCTCAAACTTAGTGACATGTGCCCACATCAATTGTATTTTGGCCCCTTGGCCTAATTTATGTGCCTCATTTTTGTTGTATGCATGTTTTCATGTATGCATCATGGCCATGACACTTATCTCTTGCTTGTTTCTTGCACACTTAGTTTTCAATGCCATGAGTGCTCTCATGCATCTTCCCTTCCTTCTTGGGTGCCTTGAAGGACATCATGTCCTAGCCCCCTACATAGTTTACATAGATTCTTATCCATATTTTATATTCATACACATGCTTACATTTTTATATATATCTTGATAACCTTATGAATGCTAGATTCAATATACATTGTACATTACCAACTTAAGCTTAGATTATCTTAACATTCCGATGTCATGTACACACTTATATTAGTTTATCATGTATATATCATATGTTTTCAGCCTAATACACATCATGCAAACCTTTTCTCTTGAGGAAAGTTATTAATTAGGTAAAATAACTCCCCTAAAAAAATGGGGCATTCACAATGGTTTTTCATAGAGAGCAAGCCATCTGAGTGCACTTAGAGTACAATTTTCAACATGTAGATACAAAATTATAGAGATAAAAATTAAGAAATCATAGTGGAAAATAGTCAAACACCAACATAAAACAAAGGACGCCAGCTCAACATAGAGGACACTAACATGATGCACTATTGTTCAAGGAACCACATTACTATTTAGTAGCCCCCAAAATAAGAAAATTTAGATTTGATAGAACACAACAATTAAAGTCTAGATTAACATAATTTCAATCATAGGTTATTATATTTATTTAGTTTATGCTCAATTTTACACATAATCATACTAGGTTTTCTCAAGTTGGGGGAATCATGCATGACATGATCACTCCCATTTAAATTTTAGTATACATAGACACATATTGCTATAACCTAGTCTAAAATCCATATGCACAAATATCAGAATCAGGGGCATGTGTGTGACACATTATTTTCACATGATCAATTTTACACTAGATTATCTTAGGTGAAATTATAACTCCATGTAATTATTCACACTATATACTTTAGATACCATTTGTGAAGACACCTAAAACTGGACACCAATGGCCTTCGATTGGACTTTAGATGAATTCCTACCAACCATTATAAATTAAGCCTAAGAATAACTAAATGTCTCATATTTACTTGTGAATATTTTTTCAAAGCTTAGAATCACATTGAGTCATCCATAATTGGGGTATCCTACCATTACAAAATCTCATAGATTCATCCCTAATCACTTTGTGACATCACACCAATAAATTTGGCCTATGGAACTATTAAGTGGGGCACATGCACACATAAAATCAAATCTTGGAAGAGATAAATGGATAATTAGAATTAATTAAAAATATAAACCAAATTAAATGCCTAATTGAATTATCGATTTGCAATTAATGAATTACTACAAAATGAAATTAAAAAATATGAAATATCCTAGATTTTCATGATTACCTTTGCACATTGTCAAGCCTTTGGAAAATATATCTTTTGGGAGAGCCATGCCTATTCATTATAAATCATAATTAATTGACACCTTTTAGCTTTACTAGGTTTATGTTGAATCATTAAGGTCAGGTTTAGACCCATTCCAAGCCTTAACTCTAGCTTTACTCACCTTGGGTTGGGGTTAGATCCATTTACTCTAAATACAATGCCTTGCCTATTGAATTTTAAGATATTTTGGTGCAAAGTTATCATGCACAAATGAATTAAAAGATTTGAGAAGAGTAGTGTTATAATTCTAAAATTCCTAGTAAGTAAGGTTGTAATGTTAAAATCTTGAAGCCAAGCTACATCAAGCCAATACAAGCCATGGTGCCAAGGAGAGAAGGAGATAACAAGCTTCATTTACCAAAGATCTCTTGAGCACAAATTGAGCAAGCCACTCAAAAATGCATTTGGATCTCCCAAAGAAGGTAAAGGATATGTTGTATTTTGAATTTTAGTTTTTTTTCATTTGTCTTTTGTTAACTAAGCTCACCCCTAAGATCTAGGATTGTAAGTATTAGTATGTTTCTTTGAGTTTTTGTTTCTTAAAATAACATATTATTAAAATCAGTTCTTGGATTCCTATGATCACAATTTGCAATAGGTTTCACACCATATTGATGCCTTATTACATTTGTAGTGATTGGCATTTTTGTGTAGTCCCTAAACTACATTCCCGAGTGCCTAAGATGCCCCTTGGCCATTTTACATTTCAAAGTTTTTGAGTGTCCCCAAATCCATCCTACATAGTTTTAGTTACATCATACAATTTTAGTTAAAAATGGATATGTTGCACATGGGTAACAATGATGGACTCATATCCTACTTGAGTTCTTGAGCCACCTACATAAGAGGGTTAGAAAAGCCATTAGTCCAACTCAAGTTATTAATAATGTAGATCCACTAAGATTGGGTAGGCCATGATGGAGTTAAAAATGAATTAAGTTATTAAGCCACCCACACATGGGGAATGTGTAAGCTATCATCTTAGTCCAAGTTATTCACCATTTTATCACTATATACATGGACACATAGGATGTCACCATGTTTTTGCATTGGTTCAATACCTAGTGAGGTGTATTCATTCTTTTCCTCTCTCTTATATCTTTAATCACTTTTGGATTTGCTTTTGATATTGATTAAGTAAGGATTGATTTATACATGTTTCATTTTTAGGACACACAATAGAGCATGCTTTGTAAAGTTAAACCCAAATTCATGGGATTCACCTCAAAATTAAGTCCACATATGCTTAGTTTTCCTTTATCATAGTTATTTTTCTTTGTTGCATTTATAGAATAAGGGGAGGGGAAATTTAGTCATATGAAATGTCATTTGAGTGTCACTTGAGGCCACCCATCCCTAAATTATCCATAGACCTATTTTAGGGTATCTTTCAATCCTTATCTAGCTTTCATGTAGGTATTATACATCCCTAGACATCTTGAAATTAGTTCCCAAACCCTCCCCTAGGGATTTATGTCCCTGGTGCCATAGGTTATACCACATAGACACTAGCCCATTTCTTTAGACACTAGTGCACTATGCTAATGACCAAGGGATTGTGCTAGTGTCCTTTGCCTAATTTCAAACCCAATAGATATATTTTAAATTCTTAAGATATTGAAGGTAAACCTAGACCTATTTCAAACTCTACATAAGCACTATATCAATATAAATACATTACTTTTATCTCTTTAACCAATATATGGAAATTAGATGCAATATACACAAACAAGGTCAGAACAAGTGGTACAAAATCAAGGTCATTTATCCCTATTCTACCCTAATTTTATATATAATCATCTGCATCCATCTTAAGCTCAAAATACATAGATTTTTAGTCTCAATGCTCCCTCAAAGCACTCCAATTAACACTCATACTAATATTCACTTGTACATAGATTAGGAGAACTACATTGGGCTTGATCCCCTCTTAAGGTATTGGTATGTAGGCAACTCTCAACATACTGGGGTGTTGAGGACATCTAACCTACCCAGCTAACATCAAAATTTTGTTACTTGTTCGTATCAGATACCTTAACAACATGGAGATCTAAGGTTTATATACAAAATTAGTCCAAAATAGGTCACAAATAGTGAAGCAAGTTTTGTTTGCATAGGAATAGAATTATCAAACTCAAACATAGTTTATTCCAAAAGTTCACATCAATCCCTACATAAGGACATTAGCAAAAAACATAAGACACTAACATAATACACTTATATCTATGAAAATAAACTACAATCTAGGAAGAATTATGACACATAGATATTATTTATGACACCATGATTAGCTTCTGTGTTAGTTTTTAGCTTCAACATCATTTATCTCAATTATTTTATAACTAAGTACTTGTTTGTGTTATTCATTGCTATTTAAATAAAATATCATATTAGGTCAATTCTCACACAAATTAATGGTTTTATTTATCGAATATTTTACCTCTAATTTATTGTTCTCAAACCCTTTAACAACCAAATATTTACATACACTAAGTCCTAAAAATTTAAATTATAAGTGAAACATTTTTGTTTCTATATTTTTTTTCTAATCTAAAATTATTCATTGTTAATGGAGTGAGTACGTATAATGAATTAATATTTCATATACATGAGAGAAATGTAAATGGTAAACCATGATGCATTACACAAGAAGGGTCAAATACAAGATCATTCATTATGAGGCCTTATGATCTATATATTATTTATACACATGAGAGTTTTATTGGAAATTATTTGTTAGAGATAAATTTTTAGATGTATATTTTATAGGGTTTGTAAGATATGTATCTAATAATATTCAATGGATTTATTGTATGAGAAAATTGGATACACATAATATTTTAAAAATTTATCAATTACTAATACTTTCTCACTTTCAAGAACCCATTGAGTCCCAATCTCTCTAGGTGCATAGGGATGTTAGGTTGTGGAGCTAAAAGCTTCAACTATGTAGACAAAAAGGAGGTTGCTGAAGTTCCAGAAGTACCGGCATTAGCAGTATGACCGATGTCGATCATGATCAATGCAGAAGGCAACTAGCATCGGCAGGGAGTCGGTCGACGTTGGTAGCACTAGGCAGATAGGGACTGATGTCAGTTGCCTGTGTGTTCCAAAACTGTTCGTTGCATGAACAATTAGTTAGTTAAATTGAGTGTTTGCATGTAAAGGCTACTTTGAGTCTTGAGCTACGTGGATAATTATTCTAAATTAAGATTCTAAGTTATTGTTTAAGTTTGGGATCTATTTATAGACCCATTGGCATGTATTGTAATTATGAGCTAAAAAGGAAGGCAAGGAAGATCCTTCCATTGTAAGATCATTGAGTTGCAGGTTGTTGCAAGCTCATAGGAGATCTACATGTGTAAGTATGGTCTATTGAATTGCAGGTTACAGGTTTATGGGAGATCTACTTGAAGTAGTTTAGAGTGCTTGGTGTACTGGCAGGGTTATTACTGACTGGTTGGAGAGGTGAACACCAATTCTATGTGTGAGTTGTGTGTTGGAACCATTTTTGGTAGGAGAGTGAACTTTTGAAGAAGAATTACTATACACTTGAGGTGTGGGAAGCCTTTGTAAGGTGGAAGAGAGTGGCATCTCTTTATTGTATTCTTTTCTATACAAGTATTAATACAAGATAGTGTATTGTCTCTCATATTCTGTGTTATTTGTGAATTCTAGTTACTTGTACTTCTGGTTAATTCCACATGTTTAATTGCTTGTATTTGGTAATCATATTGTGCTCTTTTTGAGGAGAAAGCCCTAACAAGTGGGATCAGAACAAGGTGTGTTGTTCTTGGATTCCCTGACAACTGGTATCAAATCTTTTAGGTTGGGATACTAACAGGCTGGATTAGATCTGGTTAGTGTGTGTTGATTACAGGTTACTCACAAGGGTTTCTGTTTGAGTGGGAGTAGAGCAATGGTAGAAGATAGTAAGCTACGAATGGAGAAGTTTAATGGCAAGAACTATCAATTATGGAGGATGTAGATCAAAGATTATTTATATCAAAAAGCTTTATACTTACCGTTGGGTGGGGTTGATTGCAAGCCCCAGGATATGAAGGATGAAGAATGGGAGGTTCTTGATTGGAAGGCTCTGGGATCTATAAGTTTGAGTCTTGCATCATCTGTGATTTCCAACTTATCACACGCTAAGACAACAGTAGAGTTGATGGAATCTTTGGCAAATTTATATGAAAAACCCTCAGCTTCGAATAAGGTATTTCTTATGAAGCAATTATTTAATTTGTAAATGTTGGAAGGTGGATCTGTATATAGTCATCTTAGTGATTTCCATGGTTTGGTAAACTAGTTAAATTTAGTCAATATTGTTTTTGATGATAAAATTAAGGCTCTCTTAATCTTATGTTCATTACCTAAAAGTTGGGAGAGTTTGGTAATGGCAGTTAGCAATACTGCGTCTGCCTCAAAAATCTTAAAAGTTGATGATGTTGTGAGTGTGATCTTGAATGAAGAGATTCATAGGAAAAGCACATGTGAATCATCAGGGAATGCTTTGAGTGTTGAAGGCAGAGGAAGGCAAAGAGAGAAGATCAAGCATGGGAGATCAAGGTCAAAGATAGGCAGGAGATCCAAGTCCAGGTATGGCAGAATAACCTGCTAGAAATGTGGAAAGCAAGGGCACTTAAAGAGAGATTGTAGATCAGGTGAAGATCAGCATGAAGGACATGAAGAAGAAGCAGGTGATGTAGGTATTGTTGCACAAGATGCTTTGGTATGTTCTTTGGATAAAGTAGAATCCTGGGTTTTAGATTTTGGTGCCTCTTTTCATGCATCCCCAAATAGGGAATTTTTTCATGAGTATGTCTAGGGAAACTTTGGAGAAATTTGTTTAGGGGATGGTAAGCCTTGTCAAATGGTTGGCAAAGGGAAAGTGAAGCTGAAATTGCAGACAAGTAACACATGGGTGTTGAAAGAGGTCATGCATGTCCCAGTTTTGGAGTGGAATTTGATTTCTATTAGAAGTTTGGGTGATGAGGGTTGCACAATAACTCTCACAACGGACTCTTGGAAGGTTACCAAGGGTGCACTTGTTGTAGTAAGAGGTAAGAAAGTAGGTACACTGTATCTATCTACTTGTATTACTGATTCTCTTTTTGGGTTATCTACTTCAACTATAGATTTGAAGATGTGGCTTAATAGGCTTGGTCACATGGATAAGAAGGAGATGCATGTTCTTGAGTCAAAGGGTATGCTTTCAGATTTGAAGAGCATAGATCGAGATTTCTGTATGCAAAAGAAGAAAGTGACATTTTTTAAGGAATTTGATGTTAGTGACAAGAACAAGAAAGCCTTAGTTTTCAAGGAGAAGGTGACAAATAGAGTTTAGCACAAGGGGTAGAAGAATTCTGAGTAGAGCAAGGGTGATTTGGACAAGGGTTTGATCCAAAAAGAGCTCACAGGTAGAAGTCAGTTCTCACAAAAAAAATACAGAGACCGATGATGGTAAGAAAGCTGGCATCAGCATCTAGACAGAGACTGATGTCAGCTATGTGTAGCCCAACATCAGTGACTCAGGGTAGATAAACACTAACATCAACTAGGGGGAACTGATGTCGGTGATGAGGCAGTCACAGGGAATTGACATCGGTCAGGTGCAGACTGAGATGTGACTAGCATTGATCATTGAGATGGATTTTGGGTGGGCAGCAAGCTGTCAAGGAGTCTCAAGCACCCATATGGAGGACTTAAAGGGTAGGTAAGCCTCAAATTCATCATTTCCCTTCTTTACACTACTTGTTGCTCTCTAATGGTAAATAACCAGGGAGTTGTTAAAGAAGTAGAGCAGGTAGATCCAAGAAACAGTGGGAGTTTGGCATGGATGGAGGATGTGATTCCTTGAAGGAGAACCAAATGAGAGTTTTGGGTGGAGTTGATAGTTGAAAGAAAGCACTGAGAGACGAATGGATGTTTAGGATGAAGAAAAGTAGAAATAGATATGTGAGACAGAAGGCCAGGATATATGGTCTTGTATAAGCTGCAAGACAATGGAGGTTTGATCATTGTGTTTCTCTTTACCAAGTTGGATAATATTAGCTACATTATCCTATTAGTGTATGATGTGCTTGTTGCAGGGTTACATATATAGGGAGTTGCTGAACTACAGGTAAAGCTAGTTCAGAGCTGTGTCATGAGGAATCTGGGAGCAGTAAGATTCTTTGGCATGAGTGTGTTCTAGAGACATGGAAGGTCACATGTTGACTTTGTTTTAGGATGATTGTGTGAGACTGGTTAGCATGCTGATGGTTGGACAGTTCACAAGACAGTGTCTTGATTCACATAATGAGGTTAAGTGCATGGTATGTACTAGACTTGAGTTTTCCCAAGTAGTGGGAGTTTTCAAAAAGTTAGAAGCCAATCTGGGAGAGAAGCACTGGAGGGCAGTTTAGTGGATTCTTAGAGGGACCAATAGTAGGTACACATGTTATGTAGGGTTAAGTTATTTTCTACATGGTTTGTAGATGCAGATGTGGTAGGTGATTTGGATGACAGGAGTTGCATCACAGGGTATGTGGTGGTTGGTCTTCAAGAGTGATCTTGAAGAGGGATACAAAGCTAAAGGAACAAACTAGATGATGTACAGGTACAGGTATAGTTACAATTATTTATCTCCAAGTGGGAGATTGTTAGGTTGTGGAGCTAAAAGCTTCAACTATGTAGACGAAAAGGAGGTTGCTAAAGTTTTAGAAGTACTGGCATCGACAGTATGACCGACATTGGTCATGATCAATGCAGAAGGCAACCAACATCGACAGGGAGTCGGCTGACGTCAACAGCACCAGGTAGATAGGGACCGACATCGGTTGCCTGTGTGTTCCAAAACTGTGCATTGCACGAATAGTTAGTTAGTTAAATTGAGTGTTTGCATGTAAAGGCTACTTCGAGTCTTGAGCTACTGGATAATTATTCTAAATTAAGAGTCTAAGTTATTGTTTAAGTCTGGGATCTATTTATAGACCCATTGGCATGTATTGTAATTATGAGCCGAAAAGGAAGGCAAGGAAGATCCTTCCATTGTAAGATCATTGAGTTGCAGATTGCTGCAAGCTCATAAGAGATCTACATGTGTAAGTATGGTCTGTTGAATTGCAAGTTACAGGTTCATGGGAGATCTACTTGAAGTAGTTTAGAGTGCTTGGTGTACTGGCAGGGTTATTACTGACTGGTTGGAGAGGTGAACACCAATTCTATGTGTGAGTTGTGTGTTGGGACCATTTTTGGTAGGAGAGTGAACTTTTGAAGAAGAATTACTATACACTTGAGGTGTGGGAAGCCTCTGTAAGGTGGAAGAGAGTGGCATCTCTCTATTGTATTCTTTTCTATACAAGTATTAATACAAGATAGTGTATTGTCTCTCATATTCTGTGTTATTTGTGAATTCTAGTTACTTATACTTCTGGTTAATTCTGTATGTTTAATTGCTTGTATTTGATAATCATATTGTGCTCTTTTTGAGGAGTAAGATCCTAACAAGTGGGATCAGAACAAGGTGTGTTGTTCTTGGATTCCTCAACAAGGGAAAGGGATGGGAAGACCATTGGTGCTTTGAAAAATTGTTATTCCTTATACCACCACTTAAAACCAACACAAACCTCTCCTATAAATTTAGCTAAAATTTTACACCTCCCTTACATGTTCCTCCAAATAATTCACTACCTCAAATATCCCTTACCTAATACAAAACCTATTTTTTTCATCCTCTGAACACAATTGAATGGGCTGTCCCTGTTCTAGGAAATAAGCATGTTGTGGGACTAGGTCATCCTAGAAGACTTAGTTTTGGACATAACTACTTTATTTATTAAATAATTGGGTTGACTAGGCTGACTGTGTTAGCTAAAACTTTGGAAGGGTTTATATATATATATATATATATATATATAAACACATATTTCACCCTGTTTTCATTAGAGAGAGATAGAGATAATAATTCATTTACACTTATTTAAAATTTTCACTTATACCATTTTACTTGAGGAGTCATTGCTTAGGGTTTATATTTAGAGAGAAGAATCTTGTCTTGTGAAAATGTCTTGGATGCATAGGGGAAGTCTTATATCCTAGAGATGACCTATCTTTATGATCCTTACAAACCACAACAACCTATTGCAACCCATTGGCTAAGGGATATATTGAGCCTTGATGGGTTCATCTTCAAGGTAAGTATTATTAACCCTTATTCCTTTATTTTGGTAGATAGAAGTTTAATAAGTAATGGATTTTTAATGTATTTCTTTCTCCATGCATCAGGACTATTTGTACATTGACTTGAGTAGATTTATTCTTTGCATCTTTACTTTTATATTTATTATCCCCATTTTTACCACAAGCTTTAGTGAGCACTAGATTATATTTACTTTAATTTGTTATTAATTTGTTAGAAACTATAAGGCCTAGCTAAGGTTATTATGTGGTAAGTGTTGTATTCAAATATTTCACCCTAAGAGAGGGTGTTACAGTCTCTCCCATAGTTGGACAATATGGGATTAACTCTAGGCCTATGGGTTGCCTTTAGTAGAGGTAAATGTCTAGGTTAAAGGGCTAGCTCCCTTGATTTATATCTTAATCTCACATTCTATGTATGCAATGTGAAATGCATTAGATCTATAAATCAATCCTAGTTCAGAGAAGATAGATCCTACTTACACTTCCGATTGGGGATACATTAGATAATTGAGGTCATGACCAATATGGATCCACTATACCTAATCAAAGGATCTCTTACCATAATAAAATTACTAGGGAGGGTTCTAAAGCCTCCAGTCAAGTAAAACTATGTAATAACCCTAACTAGGTCCTATGTTTTTATATTCACTAAACTAATAACAAGTAAAGGAAAGTTCTAATCTATTCCTCACCAAAGCTTGTGGCATAAAGTGGGGTTAATAAAAGAAAAAAGTAAACATGCATAAGAAAATCCTAATTAAGCTATGTATAAGTAAAACCCTAAAGCATGGAGAGAGAAAATATTATTTAAAAACCATTACTTATGGTACTTCTATCTACTAAAGAGAGGAGCAAAGTTAGAGATACTTACCTACAAGAGGGACTCATTGAGACTCAATATCTCCCTTAGACAATGTTAATTCACAAGAGGTTGTTGTGGTTTGTAAGGATCACTAAGAAAGGCCAAAATATCCAAGACTTATCCACAAGACTAGATTCTTCTCTAAGTAGAAACCCTAAGCAAGACTCCTCAAGTAAAATGGTGGAAGAGTAGATTCTAAAGAAGTAAAAATAAATAGTAAATCTTGTCTACTCTTAGAAATGGAAAAATAATTATGTTTATATAGGTAGATCTAACCCTAAACCCTTTTGAAATTTTTGATCGATAAGGCCAACCTAGTATTGTAATTGACTAAAACTCACTAGGTCGACCAGGGGCCAACCTAGACCCTTAATAAGTTTTTAAAATAAGAATACAAGGTTAATGAAACTAACATAGTCATGTAAACTATCAAAAAGGGGTTAAGGTTAGGGAAAGTGCTAATGAAGGTGGAAAATGATTAGAGGAATGTGTAAAATAGGAGACAAAGCTTAGGATAATTATTTTATGAGATATTTATATTGATAACAAGTGAAAACAAGGGACAAAAATCCTATGAAGCACCAATGGTCTACCTACCCCTTTTCTAATGCACCCTTTAAGGCATGCACTCATAGAGATTGAGACTCAGTAGGTTATTGTAAGATAGAAAACATTATTAATTGATAATGTTTGAAAATATTTTGTGTATATATATGCCCCACTCGAATCTCATCACATGTCACTCAGGTGGAATAGGGGATGGTGCTTTGAGAAAGAACATAGTAACACACAATGCTGAGGTTAAAAAAAGTTACAATATTTTAAAGTATAAAATAACTAAAAGGGAAATAATTAAAAAGTAAAAGTAATCCATACCTTGAATTAGATTGATCATTGGATGGTTATCTACTATGTTTGTAGTTTTGATTATGGAGGGCATAAAGACTTCTTTTGACAAACCCAAGAATACAAAATTAAAGAGCAAAAACAAACAAATGTAAGAAAGCCAAAATAACTGGTGCTATGTGGATGAGACATACTTAGAAATTTGGCAAGCTGGGGTGACAAGTGCTATGTTAGACCAAATGACCAAGTCAAAATTTAGAGTAAATCAGGTAACCAAAAATCCAAGGCTACTATATATTGAAAAACTCAAACAAGTAAACCTTGTGTAAGAAAGACAAACTCACCAAGTCAAACCAAAGATACATGTCAAAAAGATGATAATCAAACATAAATTTAAAAGTAGTAAAAATCCTTAAACAAAGATGGGGAAGTAAAATGGTTAAAAAACATTGAGGAGTGAGAAGGAACAATCCTTAATCATCAATGAAAAAAGGTGCATAAAAGGGAAAATAACATTGGTGAATGAGAATTAACAAGCCAACCTCAATAATTAAATTAGAAATGAACTTAGTTATTTGAAGGAAAAAAGTGATACAATAATGAAAAATGGTAAAAAAATCAAGGCTCATCTATAAATGTAGATCCATGGTATAAAGAAATTAATCCATAGTTTCTTACATATGTTATTTTGTTCTAAAGTTTGATAAAATTAGAATAAAATAGTGCTAACATGTTTTTAAGATGTGAAGAAGAAGGAAGTAGAGAAGAAGCAAAATATATTTAGAATCACACATGCCTATCAATGGGGGAAATGAAATGGGTGGAGGGGAGAATGAAGGAAAAACTAAGGTAGAGGAAATCTTTATAAAAGTCAAGACACTCAAATTAAGTTTGCCAAAATAACATGACTTTTAAACCTTAAGGACTCTAAAGAACTTTTCCTAGCCACACAAGTCTTAAGTCAATAAATGAAATATGTATATCATTCCATGAAGGATATATGTATGAAAATTAAAATGGATCTACCTTCCCACAATGTGTTCCCCATTCCTCAAGACCCCTTATAGAGTCATCAGTCTTCTACAAATATTGGGTACTTGTGTGAGAAAGTAGGTAATACCATAGAGTTTGTCTAATTCTCCTATGCCAATCTACTGGCCTACCACACCCCAATAGATCTAAACTCTATTATGAGTCCAAATGTAGAGTTTTATCTTCAATTGAAGATAGGATAAGTGTTTATAATCACATATTTTGATGTGATTTTAACTTTTGAAATTTGTATGTTGCCTTTTATATATCATTGCCTTTTGTTTCAAATAATTTGTCTTATAAATTTATTGATGGATTTTTTATATTCCTCCTCCATACGGATTTGGAAAACCAAACATGGGTGCTAAAGATGACTTTCATTTGAATACTTGGGACTTAGTTTCTAAGAGAGAGAACTCAAAGAACATGGTGTCTAAGAGTCTTATAAATCTAGGTGAAATAAAAGTGTTATCTTGACTTCGACCTTATTTTATCTAATGTGGAGTGAAAGGAAAGGAAATCAAGAAGAATGAAACATGAGAAACTTTAAATTACTTTAAATCATAAAAAATGTGAAAAAGGTGAAAAAGGGATACAATGATAGAAAAGTGTGATTCCTTGTCATAAGACTGAGGGAAATGTAGAAAAACATGTTAACATAGGTTATTATGCAAATTTTGTCTATCAAAAGAAGGAAAAAGCTAAAGCTAAGAACCAAGATCAAGAAATTTTAACCATTGTAAAACACATTCTAGATAAGGAATGAAAAGATGGTGATTTTATGAGGCAGGCTAGGTCTTATCCATGGTCTTATGTTATAACTCATAAAAGAGAAACCCATGAGGGTGCCAAAAAGTATTGGAAAAATAAATGGGATAAGAAAAAAATGGTATTTGGGAGGAAGGCTAGGTCCTATCCATGGTCTTACAATATAAAGCACAAAATAAAAACCCAAAGGGTGCCAAAAAGTGTGTAAAAAGTATGAAAATAAAGAGGATAAAAGTACATCATAAAGAAGACGAAGTCCTATTTATGGTTTTACAATGTAACTCATGAGAAAAATGGAAACCAAAAGACCAAAAGGAAGGACTAAGGTTTGTGAAAAGAGAGAGCTATTGTAGAGGGTGAGACATATGTAAGTATCCTACAAAAAGTGTTAGATAGATAACATGAAAAATAAGGGAAGGATTAGACAAAATAATTCTTGAGGAATTTCACATTGGTGGGTTCTTTGAAAACATGACCTTCATTGGTTTCAAGGTGATAAGTACTTAGACCAAGCATATCTTTGAATAAATAAGGACCCAATTATTTTTAGGTGTATTTACCTTATTTTTAATGAGTGTAGTCTAATTTGAGGATAAGATCATAAACATTAAATGTGCGAATGTTAACTCATTTGTTATGTTGTTTGGAAATACGAGCTTTATATTGGTAATTGCATTGTAAAGCAAAAAGATAGTGTTCATCAATGAGATTGAGAGAATGAAGGAAAGATTCTTATAATTATTCATTTATTATGATATCATGAAGAGATATAAAAAGAGAGGGAAGCTCAACTTCTAATGGAAGGACTAATTTAGAACCATAGACTAGAGAGAATGATGTTTCCCCTTTGGTAGTGCGTATGTTAGTGAGATAGGTGCCAATCCATAAAGGTTTCATGAATTGCTTTTTGGAGAATTTTATTAATTTTTTTTCTAGTGACCTCAACTTGGCCATTACATTATGGATGATAGGGTGTGGAGAATTTGTGATTGATTTTAAATTTAGCATAGAGCTACTTGACATCTTTGTTTTTGAAATTACCATCATATTTGTCTAAAACGATAGTATGAGGGATACCAAAGTTGAAAATATTTTGATTAAAGATTAATTTGGATATGGTGGTAGATATTACATTAACAAGGGGCATATCCTCAACCCATTTGGTAAAATATTTGGTGGTTGTGATTATAAAGACATGCCATATTGAGATCTAGGTATTTTACTGATGAGATCTAATCCCCAAATGAAGAAGGACCAGGGAGATTATTGGTTTGAAGCTTGGATGGAGGTGAATGAATTAAATCATCATGAAACTAGAAAGTACACTTTTTAGCAAATTTAATAGCATATTTTTCAAGATTGGGCCAAAATTATCTCATACATAAGCATTTGTAGGCTGTAGCATGTCTGCTACAGTGGCCACCACAAATTCCCCCATGTGCTTGTTAAAGAAGAGAAGGAACCTCATATTAAATAATATATTGGAGTAAGGTAACTTTAACATTGTGATAGTATAAGATGTTATATCAAAATACATACTTAAATTTTTTTCTTGTGAATGTGAATCTTTTCATGAGAATTTATGTTGGGAGGTTAAGTTTGGTGTTCCAAGAATTAAATGATGTATTTACACGACGGGCTTTGTCAAATGGTGATGGCTTCAATGTGATAAATAAGTGATTCATGTGGTTGAGTAAAATATGGAGATTTATTATTTAGATAATAAAAATGGGATTGTTAAGAAATTGTTGTGGATAAAAAAGAGATACTGAAGAAGCAAGGGAATCAACAATAGAATTTTGATCTTGAGGGATAGGCTCGATGGTGAAAAAAGTGAAATAATTGGTGAGATTAGTTAAAATTTGATGATAATAAATGAGATTCTCACTTTTACATTGGTAATGACCATTAACTTGGTGGTAAATGGGATATGAATCACCTAAAACGTGTAGGTATTGGATATATAAGTCAAGGGCAGCTCTCATGCCTAAGATTAAAGCTTTGTACTCTACCATGTTGTTAGTGACATCAAATGTTAAGAAAAAAAATATAAAGGGATGATTTTTACAAGAGGGATTATTAGAATTCAACCTACACCAGCTCCTTAAAGGCACTTAAAACCATCAGAGTGAAGGGTCCAAGTGTCTTTATATAAATTGACATTAATTTTGGAAAGTTTTTTGATAAATACTTTTAGTTTAATAGTATCAAGAAGACTAGTGGATACATTAAGATTACTTGATTTAAGATCAACAGTGATGTGATGGAAGTAATCTTTAAGTGATATGGCTTGGTTGATACCTTCAATATAGAGAATATTGTCATCGAGAAGACTATATTGAAGGTGGTTGGTAGTGGGCACAAGAGCTAAAATAAATTAATCATTTATGATTTTTAATTTGAAAATTTTTTGATTAATAATTTGAAGATAAAATTATATGATAAGAACCATCCACTTACCAATTCTATCTCCAAAAAGAAAAACTTAAGAGAAAAAGTGATGAAGGGCATAGAAATGGATGGTAACATAAGTGGGCTGATAAATCATATAATGTCAAAGTTTTTTAGATGTAAACTATATGTCGAGGTAATCATGTTCAAATTTTGTTTAAAATTTTGCATAATCTATAAGGCCTCGAATAATATAGTAGATGGCATATTATCTTCTAGTATCATCTTGTTGTGAAAACATTACTCCAACTAATATGGGTGTGGAAGAGGTATATACATAAGATCAAAGATCGATCCATTAAAAGGGGATGAAGAGTAGGTGGGTAAAGTAATGATTATTTCATGTTATCAAATGGTTTTTGATAGGGATCTATCCATTCTAGAGCATTAGCTTTCTTATGAAGAAAATTAACAAAGTGGATATGATAAGCCATTTTGAAGATGAACAATCTAAATACCCCAAGTTTACCAAGATAAATATAAATATCCAAAATGGATTGAGGGATGGGCATGTCGATGATATCATTAATCTTGGTAGGGTCAACACCGATGCTACAAAGAGAAACTAAGAATCCTAATAGTTTTCCAGATGTGACATTGAAAACACATTTTTAAGGATTTAGTCTAATTTTGTATTTAATAATACAGTTAAAGATGATGGCAAGATTAAAAAGATGAGTTTTAAGACATTTAGACTTAGTAATGAGGTCATCCACATATGTTTCTATAATTTTGTGAATAAGATCATTAAAGATATGGGTCATTTCTCATTGATAAGTAGCTCTAACATTTTTTAGTCTAAATGGAATTTTAACATAGGAATAGGTGCCCCATTCTATGGTAAAAATTGTCTTATGTTGGTCTTCAAGAGAAATGTGAATTTGGCTATAACCCAAGAAACCATCCATAAGAGATAACATTCCATAACCAGTTGTGGAATTGACAGTGGTATCTTTTGAAGGTAGAGGGAAATTATCCTTGAGATAAGTAAGACTAAGATTATGAAAATCAATGCAAATGTGAATGACCATGGTGACCTTTTTTTGAACATGAACTTTTTTAGAAACCCATTCAGAATAGTCCACTAGTTTGATAAGCTTGGCATTGAGAAGTTTGATAATTTATTTATTTGCACAAGGTGGAAACTTTTGGTGGAAAATTCCATTGCTTTTGATGCATAGGTTTAGCATCAGGATAAATGATGATTTTATGCACCACAATGTTAGGGTATATACTAGGCATGTCCTTATAAGACCATGAAAATATAACATGATATTTATCTAAAAATAAGATAAAGTTATCATTTAAAATAGGTATGAGTTCACAAGAAAATGTAATAGGTCGAGGGTATGATGGAGTACCATATTCAATGAGAGTGGTTTCTTCAATAACCATAGGTCGAGGGTATGATGGAGTACCATATTCAATGAGAGTGGTTTCTTCAATAACCATAAAATTTCCATCTTGTAAATGATATGGTACAGGTAAAGAATAAATTGGATTAGCTTTAGGATCGATGCCAGTGATGAAGTTGTTAAAACAAGGGGATTTATTTTTTAAATTCCTAAGTTTGTGACATTGCTGAAGAATTTGAGGTTCTCAAGCATGAAGTAATTAAAGAATATATTCATCTCTAGGAAAAGTGGGAAGAGGGACATAATACTCAACATCTACTTTGAGATCAAGAATTTGATGCCATGGCTATCATAGTTAGAATCTATCTGACAGACATTTGTGGCTTTGACATCTAATGTAATCTTGGGGGAAAGAGGAGTAGATTGATTGGATGATATTGGTGTGTCATTAGTTTATTTAATAAGAAAATAATCATATTTAATGATGGTATTTTTAGGTGGTAGAGGATATTCAATAATCTTTGGAGGTTTAGAAGGTAAGATTTGTTTTACCACCCAAAGAGTTTCAAGAAGTGGAGAATTAGTATGAGGTACATGACCTTTGAGAGTTAATTCAAAATCCATGGAAATGGTGTGAAAATCCTAGTTTAAATCATGTATTTGAGCTAAGGTTTTCTAATAATGTTTAAAATTCAAGTCTCAAGATTGAGCTTGGGCCAAAATGTAGTTATTGTCATGGGTTGGAGAAATGGTACATGCTTGAGATTCAGGGGGAGTTTTTAAAGGTGAAATACTAAGGTTAAAATAATTACATGGATACATGATTAGAGGATATTAGAATAATTTGTGCTCTACAAAATCATTTCATGTGAAGGCATCTTTTGGGTAAGAAGATTCTTGAGCATTGCATAGAGGGGGAAAATCAGTGAACTCATCAATGAGAGGAATAGTGTGATCAAGAGGTAATAAAAAAGGAAGAATCCACTCTAATATGTAAGGATGTATCTTATTAGTGTTGGAATTAATTAGGTTAATCATCATCAAAATTAGTGAGAGTGACTTGTAAGTCTAGATTTATGTTGATGAACTTAGGTAAGGGAGCACTGTTGATGGTAGGATCGGTAGGAATGCAATATTGAGATATCAGATTGGAAAGTTGAATAATCAAGGGTTGGGATCAACCTCATGCTTATACAATTTGATATTATGTAGGAATTTGATGCATTGGCTACTAGAAGAGGTGATTACCCTTATTCTATGATTCCAAGGGTGATCAAGGTGTATGCTATAAGATAGAGGCAAATTAAGGACCATAAGTTTAGTTTGAATGGTCTTAAGTCTGATTGTTAGGGGAAGCCAAATAAAACCAAGTGGCTTTTGATTAGTTTTATGAAATCCATGATAGGTAAGGTAGGTTTGATTAAGATTATCCTTATTATATCCATGTTTTTGGATGACCCATAAAGATATCACATTAATACCATACCCTTTATTAATTAAATCTTTACAAAAAAGGGTAGTATTAATGGCTATTTTAATGAATAATGGTAGATCATCAAAATGAAAAAGGATTTTATCATTAATCATGTCCTCTTCAATAAATTCAATAGATGGTTTCAAACAAGAACACATGGATTTAATGGTATGCAAATTGTTAGGTTGATGCTCAATAGAGGGTGGTTCCTCATCTATAGAAGATGGATCTTCAATTTCTTATAATTGTTGCATAAGGAACTTTTGATGATAAGGGGAAGTATGAACTAAATCCATAAGTAGAATATTGTAAGGCATGGAGTTAAGTTCTTCAAGAAATTTCTAATGGGATTTAGAAGAACCAGTGCAAGGTTAAGAAGGTAAGGTAGATTTTGAAGGAATGGAAGTTGTTGGGGGGGGGTTTAGAAGAAGGAGGTAGTTCATCAAGGGATTCCAAAGATAAATTAGCGGTTGTAGTATCTTTGAGAAGTTATTATTGCAAATATGGTTTCTTAGGTTTTGTGATAGGATATTTATGAGTTAGCTTATGATGATAGTTGAACTTAGCTACATTAACATATTGAGAATTGTTGTAATATTAGTCATAGTTAGAATCAATAGAATAAACATACATGATATTTTGTTGATGATTAGATGCGGGAAAATATTTTTGGTTATTATAAGAAGAAGATTTGGAAATTGTCATTTTTGGGAAGTAGTGTTGTATTCTTAATGATAGAGTTGGATCATGGCTTCATGATTGAAGGAATCACCAAGCACATAAGAGACAACAAATTTAGTAAGCCCTTGTCAAGTTTCATGGGAATGATGAATGTTAGTATGGAACCAAAAAAATTGATTAGGATCATACCATTTATGAGGATTATTAGGATAAGTAAAGGGTTTACAGGGTGATAAGAATTATTTTAGTTATTGCACAGTTATTGGTATGTTAAAATATGGGGTAGTGTCAGCTTTGGCAACTCCTTGTTTGGTTTGAGGAGTATTAATGGTGATGGTAATGGTATAAGTTTGAAAATATCCTTTAAGGAATTTGGTATTTAGTTTGAATTGATTCATGAGGAAGTCTTGACATTTATCTTGGTTAAGAGCTTTGTTAACATTTGAGGAGCAAAATTTTAAACCTTATATTGAAGCAAAAGAGTTAAATTAGTTATAAAGAGTTTAAATAAATTATCATCATTCATGGTATGGTTATCCTTATGGGCTAGAGATTTCCATTGTTTGATAAAATCATGAGTTGATTCGGTGGGATATTGCTTAGCATTGATGAAATTGCTAATGTAATATTTGGGAAAATCATTATGTTGAAACTCTTTGACTAGAGGATTAACTAAATCCTTAAGTTGCCAAATGGAGTGTTGAGGAAGTTGGTTGTACCATTAAAATACATCACCAATGAAGGTCTTAACTAGAAGTTTAGTTGTGGTGAAATTATTAGTTTGGATCCACTCTTTATAAAGATTTCTAAAGGCATTGAGAAAAGATACATTGTCTTTAGTCCCATCATAATTGATAGTTGGAGATATATTATCAATATATATGGACATTATGAAAGGAGATAAATTCTAGTTTTGGATATTTTAAAGAATTTTATAATTAATTATAGGTTGTGGAATAACATTTCCTAAGGCATCTCTAATACGTGGAGGAATAAAATTTGGATTGGCTTGAGGATTGAGAACCAGAGTTTGATTATACATGTTGATCAAATGACATCATAATTACATCATTTTAAAGGTGTTATAAGTTTTCATTATGTTCATTTTTTGTATGACTTATGCAAGAATTTGAGTCATATCAATTGGTAGGTTGGTGTTTATAGGAGAACTCCCTAAATTGGTATTAGGGGAAGGGTTATTGGAAGGTGGATTATCGGTGGGATTGTTGGATAGAATTGTGTCAATTACTCCCACATTATGTTTAAAATTTTTAAGTTGATAATTATCTTGATAGGTAAAAAAGGATCAAATCCACCTACTTCATATTAAGGTGTGATTTGAACCATATTATAATCCATAGATGGAGGAAGGGAAGAGGTGCTCCAAGAGTGAGGGTTCTCTTGGAGGAAAAGAGAGGGAGAAATGAATATCCCATATAGTTTCTAAATAGATTCAAGTTATCTAACTAAGAAGATTCTAATGGGAGACTTCATGATGATTTGAGGAAATGAATAAAATGCTAGAGAAATAGAGAACTAAGTAGGATAATCATGAGAACTAAGGAAAATAACGGTAACAATAAGATTACAAAGTTGACCAAGTTGATCTAGTATTATTAGATAGGGAAAAACACAATCTGATAAAGATATAAAGTTGACCAAGTTAACTTATTACTGTGACCTAATAGGTAGAAAGGAGTACTAGGTTGACTAGGTCCACACAATATTACAGTCAGGTAAAATGATAATCTATAAGAGATTATGTTGAAAGAATGAAAGTGTACTAAAAAAAAGGAAGAATTTTTCAATGTAATTGAATCAAAAAGTTAAATCAAACACATAAATAATTGGATCAATGAGAATGGTCTAATTAGGTCACACAACACAAAACCTTGCACCAATGTTGGTCAATACAAGTTTTTGCAGTACAACACACAATGAATAGATAGCAAACAATCAACTAAAAGTAAATGCTAACTAAATGGTCATCTTAAGTGTTGTTATATTACTATAAAGTGTTATTTTAAATGTGATAGTGAAGTTGGATAAAAATAGGGAACTAGAAAATAATCTATGGATAGTTTCAAGATGTTTAGGTTGAAATAGATTTGTGATGGCAATGGTACTGTCTTGGTATTGGGACCCACCCCCTCACTTCATAATCCTGATATGATAAGGGTGTTGGGTGCTTATCCAATATATACCATTAACCACATGTTTATACTTGGATAAAAAACCAAGTTGTCTTCCCCCTTGGTGATGAAAGCCAAGTAGGTAGGCCTTGGGTAGACAAATGTTTAAATGTATTTTAAAATTTATGATTTGATAGTCTGTGAAAAAAGAGAAAAATAGTAAAAATAAATGATTTATTTAAAAAACACCTAATTAGACTAAGTGAAATAATGTAATCATGAAAATAATAAAAAATGAAAATGTGAATTAATTAATAGCATATAGTTATTAATTCCCAAATTGAGAATGGTATAGAGTTGGTTCAGATGACATTGTATGCAAACATTATAGAAAAAAGTCGATAGGGTAAGTACTATATTATGGAATCAAGAGTCCTTAAGAACTAATCCAACCAAGTTGTCTTAGTCTTTTATATAGAAGATAGAATATAAAACTATGTTGACTAGGTCAACTTAGTTTGCTAGAGGATTATAGTTTTGAAGATTACAAACTTGCAAAAAATAAAACTATAATGAAGTACTGAATTGAAAGAGAGAGAAAGAGAGGAACCTTAGTGGGTTAGAAGATGATAAAGGTTGTAAATTTTCTATTAGAGTGTCTTGAATGCTTCTTACAATTTCTACCAACTATGTTGATTGGGTTGATCTAGTTATGTAAAATTCTATTTGTTAAAGCCTATTAAGATGAATGAGTCAACCTAGTTGATGTAGTTTGTTATCTAGATGTTGACTATAAGACTAAGTAAACTTATTCAACATAGTATGTTGTTATGGAAATGAATAAGAATACTATGTCAACCTATTCAATCTAATAACCTGTATATGATGAAGATCTACATAAAAAACATAATCATTTTGATGTGACTATGTGTTAAACCTGTGCATAGAAGTTATAACTATACTAGCCTAGTCAACCTAGTATCAAAAATATTAAAAAATAATAAAATGATATAAATAAAAAGTGTGAAAGAAGACCTATAAGGGTTAGGTTCACGTCGGGTTCACCAGAATGTATGTAATGATAAATGCATCAGATCTATAAATCAATCCTAGCTTAGAGAAGATAGATCCTACTTACAATTCTAATTAGGGATACATTATATAGTTGAGGTCATGACCAATATGGATCCACTAGACTTAATCAAGGTATCTCTTACCAAAGTAATATTACTATGGAGGGTTCCAAAGCCTCCAGTCAAATAAAACTACACAATAACCCTAACTAGGACCTATGTTATCATATTCACTAAACTAATAACAAGTAAAGGAACATTCTAATCTAGTGCTCACCAAGCTTGTGGGATAAAGTGGGGGTAATAAACAACAAAATTAAACATGCATAAGAAAATATTAATTAATATATGTATAGGTAAAACTCTAATGCATGGAGAGAGAGATAATATTATTTAGAAGCTATTACTTATGCTACTTCTATCTACTAAAGATAATCAATGTTAGAGATATTTACCTACAATATAAACCCATCGAGACTCAATCTCTCCCTTATAAAAATTTAATTCACAAGAGGTTGTTGTGGTTTTTAAGGATCACTAAGAAAGGATAAATTATCCAAGACTTATCCACAAGAGTAGATTCTTTTCCAAGTATAAACCCTAAACTAAGACTCCTCAAGTAGAATGGTGGAAGAGTAGATTGTAAAGAAGCACAAATGATTAATAAATCTTGTCTACTCTTAGAAAGAGATAAATGATTATGTTTATATAGGTGGATCTAACCCTGAACCTTTCCAAAAGTTTTGGCCGATAAGGTCAACCTAGCCAACCTAGTATCATAATTGACAAAAACTCATTAGGTCATAGATTAGGTCAGCTAGGGGCCAACCTAAAACCTTAATAAGTTTTGTCAATAAGAATACAAGTTTGATGAAACTGACATAGTCATGTAAAGTACCAAAAAAGGGTTTAGGTTAGGGAAAGGGCTAATGAAGGTGGAAAATGACTAGAGAAGTGTGTAAAATAGGAGGAAAAGCTTAGGGGAATGCCTTTAGGAGTTGGTGGGATTGATAACAAGTGGAAATAAGGGAAAATAATCTTGAAAAGAACCAATGGTATTCCCACCCCTTTCTTGGTGCACCCTTTAAGATGTGTACTTAGAGATATTGAGATTGGATGGGTTCCTACAAGATAGAAAGCATCAATAATTAATAAAGTTTGAAAATATTATGTGTATATACACTACAGTACACTAGTCACTTAGGGGTGAAAATGGAAGAAGGAAACATAATGTAACTTATACTAATGGAGGTGATACACCAAATATTAGTGATGTTTGGGCATATTATAAATGCCCAAGAATTGGTCTAG
Organism: Torreya grandis; assembly: GCA_037957365.1. Classification (NCBI taxonomy): domain Eukaryota; kingdom Viridiplantae; phylum Streptophyta; class Pinopsida; order Cupressales; family Taxaceae; genus Torreya; species Torreya grandis. The sequence goes on along the minus strand of JARHVA010005657.1, from coordinate 89,146 downwards.
AAGTCATGACCATGAGTCAAATTTGAATTTAGTCCTTTAGAAGTTTTCTTACCTTTTCTTGATTTGAATTTTTAAGCTTCCAATGAGGAGTGGAGAGTATGTTTAGATGGTTTAAGTGGGTTATAATCTCATGTCATGTTGAATAATACTGTAATGGACATATAAGGTCTTTTAAAGGGTCTTAAGTTGATATTGAGTCATATGTCATGTCTAGAATGTAAGGTGGCATGCATAATAACCATCATGCTATGTGGGTTAGGGAGTGCTAGAAGTTTATTGACTTAAGAAATAATTATTGGTTATGTTTTAGGAGTATACTTTTATTTTAAAAGGAATATATGTTGTGGTGTGGCTTGAATTAATAACATAGGTGATGAAGAAAATAGGGGCAGACAAGGCTGATATAAGAAAGAAGGTCTGCCAAATCTATGAGGAGATAATGGACTATAAATGTCCTTATTGATATTGAATTGAATCTATAATTTAATTAACCATGGTGTTTTTTAACTTTATCATATTATTATTGTTTTATTTATGATTCATGCAATGTGATAGATTAACAAATTGGTGTGATCAGTTGTGAAAGAAGCTAATATAGACCTTATTCTTGAGGTCTTGGTTTTGTGGTTGCCTACATATGTTATGTTGATGGAATATTGAGATCAATAATTGGTTACAAGTGTGTTTGATAGAATATGAATGTTTGTTTTGTGTAAGTTGATTCAATTAATATAAAAAGGAAAATCTTGTTTAGAAAATGAAACATATAACCTTGTTTTGGGATGTTTAATTTGTCAATTGACTATGAGGTATAAAACAATGCACAAAGTGATGTGGAACATTATTCCAAATGACTCAATAATTTTTTTTGTTTATGATTATAAGTCCAAAGAAATAGTGTGGGAATATTATGGTGTTTATCCAGATAATTTAACAAACCCCTATTATGTAGATTATATACACATACCCTGTTCTTGAACATTTGATTGAATTATAGGTTGTAATTTTCAAAAATTATGGAAAGAATGTTTAGAAAACATTTAAAATGATATTAAAGGTTTGATGATACCTTTTTGAGGATGTATATTCTTGAAACATTTTGTGTGTTTTATCCATTAGGCCAGATACTTCTTGGAGTATAATTATGAGAACCTGATTCTGCTTTGAGTACACATACAATAGACATCTTGACTAAGTGTTTTGTTGATAAGAAGAGTACATGGCATGAAATTTATTACATTAAATAGATATGATAAGGTGTGTGAGTAATAAAGTAACAACTATAGGTATTGAAATTTTTTAAAGGTTTAAAAACCCTAAGTTCTTGGTCTACAATTGGTTATAGGCCTTGACTATGTGTGAATGAGAGGATAAGAACATGCCAAGAAAGGAACAAAGGATTGGAGAAGGTGAAAAAATCACTAAAAAATGTTGGTATGAATTATTAAAACCTAAAATTATCTTTAATTTTCTTTGAAACTCTATTGGGAACATTAGAAAATAAATTGATTGCTCTCGGGTTTGTTAAGAACCCAAAATGATAGTAAGCTTCAAATATGATTTTTGAGCGAATTAACATATGTAAAAAACTAAAAATTTGTGGATAGATGAATAATAAGGTTATTTTTGAGATTAAATTGGTTTTATATATCAAAGGTATGTGTTTTTACTTTTATAGATGATTGTAACCAAATAGGGTGTTATAAAGCTTAATAGACCTAATTATAGAGTGGAAAAGGTCTAGTTTAGTGATTTAATGAAGAAGGTTTAACCTAAAAATTTGTAGAAAACTTAATGAAAATAATGGGTGTTCAAATTTTGTGTTGGTTTCCTATTAGTATATCATACATGTCCATATAATAGAGTAAACCCTAAAAATAGGGTAGCAAGAAGTGGCCATAGGATAGGACAAAATTGAAAGGAATTGATTTGATACATTATATAAGGTATGGAATGATTTGAAATGTGTAAAGATGTTGTGAGGATAAATATAAGGTGAATATAGGTATAAACCATTAAAAGGATAAATATATGATCTTTGTTGCATGTTGAAAATGATAATGCATGAATGAATAAGTGAAAAGATAGAATGTGATCTAGGGGAAGAATCGGGATGGTGAGGTTGGGTGAGCACGACAACTCGTGGCTCAGCTAGGGCAGCTGTGCCATAGCTAATAGACGTCTTTTATTTGTTTGCGTAGGTGTAGTGGTGAGTAAGGTGTGAAGGGGGAAGAGCTGAGGCAGTGTGGGGGAAGGAAGGCCTTGCTGGGAAGCCTTAATGGAACAACAGGGATAGAAGAATCTCATAAGGGAAAGAAGCTTTAGTGAAGTGGTAGGTAGGAGCTCTCAGGGACAGGATGCTAGAATGAAGGAGGCAATTGGTGTTCAACAGAATACAGGGGCGCAGGGTAATGGCTTAGCAGGAGGGTCAAGAATTACTAAGGTAAATGGATGCCTAGAATGCTGCAATGAGAGACCGAAATTGGTTATCCCATTTGACATGATAGTGGAGGATGTGGATTATTACTCAAAGCATTCTTTGTACTATAAATTCCTGGGATTGAAAGTATCTCATCCATTCTTAGAAAATTGGGCTCCCAGGGTGTGGGAGCTGGTAAGAGAAATGGAATTGATGTTACTGGCTAACAGCTTCTTTATGGTCACTTTCAATTGTCTAGAGGATAAAAACTAGGTGTTTGAAGGAGGGCCATACTTCTATAACTAGGCTGGTCTTTTCTTGAAACCATGGCATGCTGGTTTTAACCCTACAGAGGAGCTTTCAAACAAGGTTCCAATGTGGGTTTGCCTCCCATGAATGTTGATTGAATGCTGTCAGGAGGATGTTTTGCTGATGATAGCTTTGATAATAGGAAAACTAGTGGGGTCATCTTCACAAACTCTAGGAAAGAAGATCATGACATATGCACAAATATGTGTAGAGATTGACTTAAGCAGGCCTTTGCCAGATGTAGTGGAAATGTGTGCAGGTTCATACTCATGGGTAAAACAATTAGACTAGGAGACCTTGCCCTTTAGATGCCACCTATGCCATGAGTATGAACATCTGGTAAGAAGATGCCCAAAAAGTAAAATGGAGGAGTAGCAGCCTTCTCCCTTGCCTCCCATGAATAAGGCAGCAGCTGAGGAGAAAGGAAAAAAGTTTGGAGGGGGGAAGGACCCAGAAGGGTTCATGCAAGTTAAGTCTAGGAGTAGAAATAGGGGATACAAGAGAACCCTCTTGGAGAGGTAGGAGAAGGATTCATTTAATATATTTGTGATTTTGGAGGATTTGGGATAGCAGGAGATTAATCTAGGTCTTATTGATGGGGAGGAGTTAATGGAGGAGGATGAACACATGGTTAAAGCTGCCTCTCTCCCTCTAGAGAAAGTAGCTGATGCGCCATTACCAATGAATGTGGAGGGACAGGGGAGAGTGTAGAGTATGGAAGAACTAATAGAAGAGAGGTATCAAGTTATGGTGGTCAGAGAGAAGGCATCACAACCAGGGGTGGAGGAGGAGGAAAAGTGAGGGAAGGCTCAGCCCAGCTTGGGAATTCTTCAAAAAGATAGCAAGAAGGGAAACTCAAAAAAAAGTGGGAAGGTGGGAACAAGGAAATATATGGAATGAATTAAGATGATTGGGGAGAACTTGATCGAATTAGGGTTGGTTAAGACCTTGGATGCACACTTTTTGCCTCCCTCAAAATGATTATGGTATCATGGAATGTGAGGGGCCTGAATAGCAGCCCTAGACAAAAAGCTATTCAAAGTTAATCAGAAGTCAACATCCAGACATTCTCTTTTTGTAAGAGACCAAAGTGTTAGTGGAGTATATGATGGGTATTTCCCCAAGGATTTGGGGACAAGGGTCATGCCAATGCATTGGGGCCAACGGGGTAGCAGGTGGATTGACATGTTTTTGGAATCCAAGGAAGGTTACATTGGTGGTTTGGATGGCCTTCAGATCCCTGTTATCTATGGTCACCTTATGCATAGATTTAGGGGAGTATGTGCTTTTGTCAAATGTCTATGCCCCCACTAATTTGCAAGGTAAGATATTTATTTGGAATAACATTAAGTTGGTCTACAAGGAGTTCCCTTATTTGCCATGGATCTTACCTAGAGATTTTAATGTGATTTTGGATCTTTCAGAAAAGAGGGGTGGAAATATTAGATTAGAATCATCTTCTTCTCTTCTCAATGCAAATATTGCAAAACTCAATTTGGTAGACATCAAACCAAGCAATGGGTGCTTCACATGGAACAATAGAAGGTTGGATAACACTTTTATAACAGAGCGGATTGACAGATTTTTGGCATCCTATTTTTGGGTGGGGGTAGGTGGATGCTCAACTTTGAGATTTTAGATTGGTGGGGTTTGGACCATTGGCCAATCAGGCTGAGCATCTCTTCTACTATTAGGCAATAAAAGCCACCCTTCAAATTTCAGCTTATGTGGTTGCATGACCAGGATTTGTTCAGCCGTATTTTGGGTGGTGGATAGCTGATCGGCTTGTAGCTAGAACAACGATGTATGTGTTCACAAAGCTTCTCCAATTCATCAAATACCAACTTTAGAGATGGAAAAGGTAGAGCATTGGGAACATCTTCCAAGAAAAAAAGAGGGCACAGGAAGAGTTAAATGTGATTACAAGACTGATTAGAGAAGAGGGCCTGATCGAGGCTTTGTTGGAGGAAGGAAAGGTGGTAAAGACCCTAGAGGAATGGGAACTGAGAGAGGAAATTTTCTGGAAACAGAAGGCCAGGATTGATTGGGTGCAAGAAGGGGATAGGAATACTGCCTTCTTCTTCAATTTGGTCAAAGCCAAGCATCAAAGTAATGTGATTACTTCTCTTGTCACAGATAGGGGTGAGGTAGTCTCTTTTACTAGAGATATTTGCAATGAGGCCAAACAGTATTTCAGCACCCTCTTTCGGGAAGAAGGGCAGAGGGATAAGGCCATGGAGGACTTGATACTATCCTGTATTCCATCTATTGTATCTCAAGACATGAAGGAAAAGGTGAGACACTCGGTTTTAGTTGAGGAACTGAGGAAGATTGTCTTTTTGATGAAGAAAGGTAAGGCTCCTAGATCGGATGGGTTTCTAATTGAGTTTTATTGAGAATTTTGGGAGATTATAAAGGATGAGTTATTAGCAATGGTTCAAGAGTCACAGGCCAATAAGCAGATGTTACGGGCATTAAATTATACTTTATTAGCCCTCATTCCAAAGGGGGAGGGAGCAGACCACCTTAGCCAATGTTGGCCCATCTCCCTCTGTAATGTAACTTACGAAATTCTCTCGAAGCTGATTGTTGAAAGATTGAAGAAGTGCTTAAAGGAGCTAGTTGCGAAGGAGCAGAGTGGCTTTGTGGAGGGCAGGCAGATTTTGGATGGTATTGTCATGGCTATGGAGGCTATTCATTCGATTTCCAAGTCTAAGGAGAAGGCAATGTTCATTAAATTGGACATGTTGAAGGCATTTGATAGGGTGCGGTGGTCCTTTCTTTAGAAAGTTTTGCAGGCTTTTGGATTTGAGAGGGAGTGGATTGAGTGGGTCATGAGCTATGTTACCTTGACCTCATTCTCTGTCTTGGTGAAGGGAGAACACATGAGTTTTTTTGGGGCTACTAGGGGCTTGCAGCAGGGGGACCCTTCATCCCCCTACTGGTTTCTTCTTCTAGCTAAGGGATTAGGCTATCGAATTAGAGAGTACACGAGGGAGGGGGAGATTCTTAGATGGAGATGGGGAGGCATAATACTTGTTATCTCTCACCTCTAGTTTGTGGATGATGTGGCCATGATGGGAGCGGCCACCATTAGAGAGGAAACTAATATCTGTAGATGCCTAGATGCTTATCTTATAGCCTCGAGGTAGGTCATTAATGAGGGGAAATCGTCCATCTTTTTATTCAACATGCCTTTGGCTATTCAAAGGAGAGTGGCTAAATTTTTTTAGTTTCAAATTGGTAGCCTTCTGATTATGTATCTTGGTATCCCTATCACCATAGGTAGACAGTCCAAGGAGTCTTGGCAGGTTATCCTAAATAAATTTAGGGCCAAGGTGAATCATTAGACACACAGATGGTTATCTTTTGTGGGCCAGGTCCAATTGATTTAGTCAGTGGTCCAAGCTCTCCCCCTCTACAGGTGCATGTTACAGGTGGCACCAGTTAGCTTTGTGAAGGATCTGGACTCTTTGGCTAGACAGTTTTTGTGGGTGGGGAACCTATCCTTGATAAAACGGAGTCTAATCCAATGGGAAGTTGTCTACACCTCAAAAAGATTGGGTGGCTTGGGTCTTAGACAATCCATGATGGCTGGTACAGCCCTTGCAGCCAAGCTATATTGGAGATGGTGTATCGAGCAGGACCAATTGTGGGCCAAAGTTTTGGCACATAAATACTTTCTTGGGAACTCCCAAAAGGACATACCTCGATATTTTTTGATGGGGAGTGGTTCGGTGATATGGGACACACTTAAGAAAGGGGCTACTCTGATGAAAAGAGGATTGTTCTAGATTTGCAAAAGTGGGATGGAAGCATAGTTTTGGCATGATTCATGGGATGGTTTTTCCCCCATCACGTGGTAGTACCCTCATCTTCAAGCTCTTTCTCAAAGATTTTGTGAGGTCAGATGGTATAAGGTGAGTGATTTCAAAATTTTCTATCGTCAGGATCAGCTTACGAAAGCAAGATGGAAGAGTCTAGAGATTTGGCCTATCAGGGATATGGAGGTGGAGTGTGAGAAGCTGAAGGGGATTTTGGCTAGGCACAACTGCTGCACCCTCAGAGAGGTTGATGAGCTGGCCTAGTTTTCACATCCCAAAGGGAAATAATCAATTTTAGATAGGTACCAAGAGCTCGTTGCATAGAAATTCAAGGAAGGGAGGTTACTTGGTGGAAATGGACCTAGAGCAAGTTCTCATGGCTGAAGTGCAACTGCTTTGCTTGGACACTGGCATGGAACTGCTGTTTGACATGGGAAAACTTGTGTAAGAGAGGCTTTGTTGGTCTGCCCTACTATGTTTTGTGTGGTGAGGAGGAGGAGACTTCATCACATATTTTCTTCAGTTGTTAGTTCACTGGTAGACTTTGGAACGCCTGGTGGGAGGCGTGGAGATGCAGAGGAATCCACACTTTATCTTTGGCCAATTTTTGGTTGCAACTGAATTGTTTGCCTCTTATTGTGCATTTCCTACAAGATGTTTGGTATGCAAGACCCATCTTCTTACTGTGGTAGGTCTGGTTGGAGTGGAACAAAAGAATTTTTAATGATGTTAGGCTGGAAGGTTCATAGGTTTAGAGTAGAATTAGCAGGATGATTCAGGAATCGGTGGAGGCCAAGAGTGAGGTCACTTTACCCATGACCAAGAGTGATGCTGAGGTGGTTGATAGATTAGGGATTTGCAGGCTTTCTCCAAGCTCTGCTTGTGTTAGGAGAGGTGGGGGAGTGAAGCAGAGAGTGCAGAGAAGTGGGAGGTGGATGCCTCCTCCAGGAGATTTTTTGAAGATTAATATGGATGGCTCCTCCAGAGGTAATCTGGGTCCGGTTGGTATAGGAAGGATTGCTAGAGATGCTTTGAGTGCTGTTATTTTCATTTTTTTGGATCATAGGGGAGAGTAGACGGTTAATAGGATGGAGGGCCTAGCCATTTTGTATGCTCTGAGAAGAGCTTATGAGATAGGCTGGTGTAAAGTGATATGTGAGGCCGATTCACTAATTATGATCAATATGATCTAGGAACGGCAAATTAATGATGTGAATTGGTAGTTATCCTTGGTTCTTCAGCAGATTTTATAGATTAGTCAGCTTATGGATTCAGTGATTTTTGCTCATGTCCCGAGAGAATGGAATAGGGCTGTGGACTGTTTGGCTAGATGGGCTTCGAAAGGGATAGAAGGAAGGCATGTGGTCGAGGAGTCACATCTGCCATTAGAAATTAGAGATAGTCTGGAGAGAATCTTGTCGAAAGATAGGAAAGGTATGAGTGAGTAATGTTGGCTCGGTGTCAGTTTTTTTGGTGTTTACCGGTTTGGCTAGTGTTCTCTTTGTACTAATTTTTTTGAGATCGAATAAAGTTTTTACCCCTAGTTTATTTAAAAAAAAAGTGAAAAGATAGAATGTTGGAAAATGATTAAGGTGGATTGAGATGAATTATGTGACCGAGATTGAATGTTTTTAAGTTTATTAAAATTATTTTAATAAAATAGTTTGTATTTTTGGTCCATTTAGACAAATCAGGTTTAGTATTGCTAAGAAGGATTTGCATTTTGAAAACAATGAGAAGGAGAGTTGTAGGCTAAGGAAAAAAGCTCTATATCATTTGGTAGTAAAGCCATATAGATGATCTAGGAATAACCATATACATGTTGGTAAAGGTATGAATTTGGTGATTAATGAATTTTGCATGATTGATACGAAATTTTAGATAAGAGGCATAAAGGTGATGTCATGGAATCTTGTCACAAGACAAAGTTGAGATAGTAGATGAGTAAAGGTATGATGAGTTTTGTGGTTGATTTATTGATTTGAATATATGAATGATAGTGAACAGTGAATGAAGTGGCAGACCTATAGGAAACTGAGCTATTAACAAGCTCAAGTGAGAGATAGACAAGATCATAAAGAGAGCTTGAGAAAGAGGATAGTCCTAGTACAAAAGACAAGGAGATTAAAGGCCTAAGTGAGGTCTAAAGTAGAAATAAGGTTATAGGTGTGAACCAAATAAGTGGTCCAAGTGAGGCCAAAGAGAAGAGAGATAATGTACACAAATGAGGTACTCAAAATGAAGATAAAGGGAGAAGTAGAGAGAAAGGTGAGAGACAGGGTTGAATTTGAAAACCACAGTGAGAGAGAAATGGAAAAAGAGATACAAGAGATGAAAGAGAAATTAGCCAAGATGGAAAAAGAGTCGATAATGATGTGGAATGTATATATATATATTGTAATGTGGAATCAAGAAAAGGATTAAGTGCAACTTCATGGAAAGGTTGTAAGAGAGAGAGAATTAGTAGTTGATGAAATATTTAGATAGGTAGCTGAAGTAGATGGCAACACAATTTTCCATGGAAAAGGATGAGAGAGGTAATAAAGCCTCAATTTTCTTATTTTAACAATGATGTGTTATGGTTGAATGTAGATAAAGAAGTGCATGGTGAACTGCCTGATTGGCATGTAGGAGATGAGTGAACAACAATCCATAAAGAAGATGAAGATGATGCATTAAAAATATAGGTGCAACTGAATGTGAGGTGATCCATCACCTTGAATATGGAGAGATAATTGATGGAGAAGAGTGGAGAAATGAAGAGAAGGAAATAGCGGATGATGATGAAGACAAAGGAATGAAAGGTAACGAAGAATATGCAATATTTGATGAATATTTTAAAGATGAAGATGATGTGTTATATTAAGACACCATATAATTGTTTGAAGAGCTTATTGGCTCAACTAAGAAGTAGGAAGAACATGAAGTGCTTGAGAAAAGTAGTGACCAGGTGAAGGAATATGAGAATGAATTCATAATCCATGAAGTGAAGATGCAAAGTGAAGAGGTGGTTAATTGGATAGTCAATCAAGAAGGAGAAACTATGATAAAGGACAATAGGATAGAAGATGATGATAACTAGGTTATGAACCGACAAGAGGCCTTGGAATGGTTAAGAGAGGAAGAGAATGAGAAGTGGAACACATATGAAGATGAAGAAGTAGAAATAGAATTATTGGAGAAGGAAATTGATAGAGAATGGTAATTCATGATTAATGCTAGAAAGATTGAAGACAAGCATGAGAGAAAGTAAAAGAAAAAAATGATTTTAGTTACAAGTAGAAATATGAGAAATATTAGAATGAAAAATAAAGGACCTCATATTAGCAATATGAGCAATAGATGAATACAAGGTTGAGATAAGAAGGAAGGTCTACCAAACCCATGAGGGGATAATGGATTGTATATGTCCTTGTTGATATTGAATTAAAGCTCTAAATTGATTCACCACGGTGTTTTTTAACTTTATCATATGATTCTTGTTTTATTTATGATTTATAATAAGTGATAGATTAACAAATTGGTGTGATTAGTTGTGAAAGAAGCTAATACAAACCTTGTTCTTGAGGTCTTGGTTTTGTGGTTGCCTACATATGTTATGTTGATGGAATATTGAGATCAGTAGTTGGTCACAAGTGTGTTTGATAGACTATAAATCTTTGTTTTGTGTAAGTTTCTTCAATAACATAAAAAGGAAAACCTTATTTAGAAAATGAAACACAGAACCCTGTTCTAGGATGTTAAATTTGTCAATTGACTATGTCGTATAAAACAATGCACAAAGTGATGTGGAACATTGTTCTAAATGATTCTATAGTTTATTGTTGTTGATGCTTATAAGTCATAAGAAATAGTGTGGTAATATTATGGTGTTATATAGATATGTTAACAAACCCCTATTTTGTAGATTATGTACACAAACCTTGTTCTTGAACATTTGATTGAATTATAGGTAGTAATTTTAAAAAAGTATAGAAAGATTTTTTTAGTAGATTTTTTAGATGATATTTAAGGTTTGATGATACATTTTTGAGGATTTATATTATTTAAATATTTTGTGTGTTTTATCCATTAGTCTAAATACTTCTTGGATTTTAATTATGAGAACCTGATTCTACTCTAGTACACATGCAATAGACATCTTGACTAAGTCTTTTGTTGATGAATAGAGTACATGACATGAAATTTATTACCTAAAATATATATAAGAAGGTTTTTGAGTAATAAAGGAACAAAAAAGGTATTTTAATGTGTTGAAGGCTTAAAAACCCCAAGTTCTTGGTCTATAGTTGGTTACAGGATTTGACTGTGTGTGAATGAGAGGATAAGAATGTGCCAAGGAAGGAAAAAAGGATTGAAAGAGGTGAAAAATGATTTAACAAGGTTGGTATGAATTCCTAAACCATAAAAAAATCTTTATTTTTCTTTGAAACTCTATTGGGAACATTAGAAAACAAATTGATTGCTCTCAGGTTTGTTAAGAACCCATAAACCCTAAGAAATGGTAGTAAGCTTAAATTTTTATTTTTGAGCAAAGTAACCCATGGAAAACTCTATAAATTGGTAGATAGATGAATAATAAGGTTAGTTGATATATTAAGGTGGTTTTATATCTTAAGGGTAAGTGTCCATACTTTTATAGATGATGTAACCAAATAAGATGTTATAAAGCCTAATAGACTTAATTATAGAGTGGAAAGGTCTAGTTTAGTGATCTAATGGAGGAATTTTGTCTTAAAAATTTGTAGAGAACCTAAAGAGGATAATGGGTTTTAAAAGTAGGGGTTGTTTTTCTAGTATTATATCATACATGTCCATATAAAAGAGTAAACCCTAAGAATAGGGCTACAAGAAGTGGCCATAAGACAGGACAAAATTGATTTGATGCATTATATAAGGTATGGAATGAGTTGAAAGGTGTAAAAAGGTTGTGAAGAGAACCTATAAGGTGACTAGAAGGATAAACCATTAAAAGGATAACTATATGATCTTTGTCGCATGTTGAAAAGGATAATTCATGAATGAATGAGTGAAAAGGTAGAATGTTAGAAAATGATTAAGGTGGATTGAGATGAATTGTGTGAAAGAGATTGG